>PVIY010035637.1:0-26120 GCA_004026745.1 Myrmecophaga tridactyla
GTGGGTCAGGCTGGAATAGTCTTGTGTGCATGCTGGGGGTGGGGGTGGGGGGCATGGATGAGTTGGGAGAGGGCCAGGAGGGTGGCCCTTGGAGCACGGCGATGGGGGTCAGGTGCATGGGGTGTGGAGGGAGTCGCTGGGCGGGGGCGGCGCACCTGATGGTAGCGTGTTCAAGGAACCCGACTTGGCTTATTTCCTTGTCCGGGTCTCCCTGTCAGTGCACTCCTGAAGGCTCCGGGTCTCCATCTGGAAACGGACTCCCTAGGCTGTTTGCATTAGCTGGCCAGTCTCCCATTCTCTCCTCTCAATTCCCCTCCTTTTTCAACTAGGGCCTCCCCATGTGTGTAGAAGACCCCCCTAGGTCACTTACACCCTGGAATCACTCTCCCAGTCTTTTTCTGTCCCTTCTCTACCTGTTCTTTGGAGCAGGGGTGAACTCAACCTATCCTATTCTGCAACCTTCACATAAGTCTGGATGTAGTGTCTTGAATTGCCTGGGTGGAAAGTGAAGAGACCAATTGGGTGGTCTGTAATATTCCAGGTGAGATATGATTCAAGATTGGTTAGAGAGCTGGTAAGTAGGGATGGGGAGAAATGACAGAATTCAGGAGACATTTAGGAGGTAGAATTGTCAAGATTTGGTGGTTAATTGTTAGAGAATGAGGGAGTGACTCTTAGGTATAATTATAAGTAGGTATAGCTTCTTCTTTGCAGGAATAAGTTTCATAAAGGCAGGCCCCAAGATCAAGGGCTTAGCTTATTAAATTCGGAGTCCCTAATGCTTGATAGAATATCAGGAATTCCGCAGGTGGGAAAGTTTAATAGTTCCACATTTTTTCTCCACTCCCTCAAGGGGACTATGCTGGTTTGAAAATATTATGTACCCCAGAAAAACCACATTTTAATCCTGATTCAATCTGGGGGAGGCAGCTGTTTCTTTTAATCCTGATTCAAAAATGTAAGTTGGACTATTTGATTAGATTATCTCCATGGAGATGTGACACACCCAATTGTGGGTATTAATTTTTTTTCAATCTACTCAATTTATTTTAACTTTTGTTCCTCCTATCATTTGTTTATTTTTATCCATATTTTTTATTCATCTGTCCATACTGTAGATAAAAGGAGCCTCAGACACAAGGTTTTCACAATCACACAGTCACATTGTGAAAGCTATATCGTTATACAATCATCTTCAAGAAACATGGCTATTGAAACATAGCTCTACAGTTTCAAGCACTTCCCTCTAGCCACTGTAATACACCATAAGCTAAAAAGAGATATCTATATAATACATAAGAATAACCTCCAATAACTTCTCAACTCTGTTTGAAATCTCTTAGCCACTAACACTTTATTTTGTCTCATTTCTCTCTTCCCCCTTTTGATTGAGTAGGTTTCCTCAATCCCTTGATGCTGAGTCTCAGCTCATTCTAAGATTTCTGTTCCACATTGCCAGGAAGGTTTACACCCCTGGGAGTTATGTCCCATGTAGAGGGGGAGGGCAGTGAGTTTGCTTGCCATGTTGGCTGAGAGAGAGAGAGGCCACATCTGAGCAACAAAAGAGGTTCTCTGGGGGGTAACTCTTAGGCTTAATTTTAGGTAGACTTAGCCTACCTTTGTGGGGATAAGTTTCATAGGAACAAACCACAAGACTGAGAGCTTGGCTTATTGATTTGGTTGTCCCCACTGCTTGTGAGACTAGCAGGAATTCTCCAAATGGGGAAGTTGAATTTTTCCCCTTTCTCTCCATTCCCCCAAGGGAACTTTGCAAATACTTCTTATACACTGTTCAAATCACTCTGGGATTTATCAGGGCATCACACTAACCTGGACAAACCTACAAAATCCCATGCCCTATTCAAGGTTCCATGTACTTATGGTGTTCAATTAACTTATTAAACTCCCCTTTTGTAAAAGCCATTCCATTTCTGGTATATCACATTCTGGCAGCTTTCAAACTAATACAGAGACTTTGCAAGTACTTTTATATTTTCTGTCCCAAATACTCTGGGATTTATCAGGTATTACACTAATCTGTACAAAATAACAAGCTCTCATTCCCTATTCAAATTTCCATATAGTTATGTTGTTTGAGTAAACTGACCATACTGGTTAAATTAGATAGTGTTCTACAGAAAATAAAAATTTTGTACCAAATAAACCTCTCTTCCTTTGGTCTCACACAGAAGTTGAAGTTTTAAAAACTCAATATCCGTTACCATTGTGACCGATTTACTTTAGTCCTAACCAGATCAACTTCATTTAATTCTCTAATTGAAGTCTGAGCTCTTCTTCAGACTCTTTGACAGTTGCTGTATGGTGTAATGCTGACTTTCAGAGCTGCAGAGTTCCATCTTTAGGTGTCACACAGTTTGCTGGTTTGAAAAGATGTATGGACCCTAGAAAAGCCATGTTTTAATCCTAATCCCATTCTGTAAAAGCAGCTGTTTCTTCTAAACCCTATTCAGTATTATATGTTTGAAACTGTAATTAGATCATCTCCCTGGAGATGTGATTTAATCAAGAGTGGTTGTTAAACTGGATTAGCTGGAGGTGTATCTCCACCCATTTGGATGGGGCTTGATTAGTTTCTGAAGTTCTATAAAAGAGGAAACATTTTGGAGAATGAGAGAGATTCGGAGAGAGCAGAGAATACTGAAGCACCATGAAGCAGAGAGTCCATGAGCCAGTGACCTTTGGAGATGAAGAAGGAAAATGCCTCCTGGGGAGTTTCATGAAACAGGAAGCCAGGAGAGAAAGCTAACAGATAACTTCATGTTCACCATGTGCCTTTCCAGCCAAGAGAGAAATCCTGACCGTGTTCACTATGTGCCTTCTCACTTGAGAGAGAAACCCTGAACTTCATCAGCCTACTTGAACCAAGGTATCTTTCCCTGGATGCCTTAGATTGGACATTTCTATAGACTTGTTTTAATTGGGACATTTTCTCAGCCTTAGAACTTTAAACTAGCAACTCATTAAATTCCCCTTTTAAAAGCCATTCTATTTCTGGTATTTTGCACTCTGGCAGCTAGCAAATTAGAACACAGATACCCAAAGTTCCAGGGAGTGGCCAGATTATACACAAAGAGCTCAGTGTCTCAGAATTTAGAAATAACAGTTAAGACTCAGGAATAGATGAGACTACTATAAGAGCTTACAATCCAGGAACCTTTAAAATAAGCCTTACTGGACATTCTGTACTCCTTAATCATCAGTTGCCCAATCTCTGCTCATGTTCTATTGCCTGATAACTCAGATTTAATTCTCAGAGTTTGCACATTATAGTTAATCCATATTGTGAAGCCTTACAATATTTGTCTTTTTTGTTTCTGCCTTACTTCATTCAACATAATGTCCTCAATGTTCATTCATCTAGCTGCATGCTCATGACTTCATTACTTTTTGTAGCTGCTCAATATTCCATTGGATGTATACACCACAGTTCAATGTACCCTTAGGCCACCTATATCCATTGCAAATTGTGAATGCTGCTGCTATAAACACCAGTGTGCAAATGTCAGTTTGTGTCCCTCATTTCATTTCTTCTAAGTATGGGGTTACAGGATCGTATGGGGACCCCACCCCTAGCCTCCTGTGGAACCCTGCACCACACCACAGAGGGGCTGCCCCACTCCACTTTCCCACCAACAGTGAATAGGTACATCCTTCTCTCCACATGTTCTCCAGCACTTGTATCTTTCTGTTTATTTTTAAACAGTTTTACTAACACACCACACAATCCATCCTAAGTGAGCAATCAATGGCTCCTGGTATAAGCACATAGTTATGCATTCAGCACCACAATTTTTATGAGAACATTTCCATTTCTTCTGAAAAAAAGAAGAAGAAGAAAAACAATAAAAAATAAACAGAAGAAAAAACAACAGCACTAAACATTTCTCCTCCTTATATCCCCCTCTTCTTGACATTTAGCTTTGGCATATTGCCTTTGCTACATTTGCAGGAAGCATATTACAATGTTACTTTTAACTATAGACTCTAGCTTGCATAGATTGTATTTTTCCATGTACCATCCCATTCTCAACACCTTGCCCTGTTGACATTCATTTGTTCTCCCTCATGTAAAAACTCTCTTATATTTGTACATTTAATTACCATCATTATCCACTCTAGGTTTTGCTAAGTTATTCAGTCCCAGTCTTAATCTTTTACCTTTCCTTCTGGTATCATACATGCCCCTAGCTTTCCTCTTTCAACCACACTCACACTCAGCTTTGTTCAGTGTGCTTGCAATATTGCACTGCATCAGATAGCATTGTGCTATCCATTTCTGGATCTTTACAATCAATCCTCTTGAACATTCCATACTCCTTCAGCATCAAATGCCAAATCTCTATTTTAAAAAGATTTTAAAATAATTTACTTTCTCTGGTAATTACATAAGGAAGATCTAATTGACCCTGTTTCATTGATGAAGAAACTGAGGCACAGAAAACCCATGTAAGTGGAGTCATATAAGTTACTGTCAGGTCTTCCAACTTCAAGTTTTTCCAGTATTGCATAAAGAATTGTGTATTGAAATCAATTCAATCTTTAAAATATTTTTGTACCAAGTCTGAACTACATTCAACTTCTTTAATTCCTTTTTGAAGGCAATTGTACCAGTGGAAGGAGACACAGATGGAGCGAGATTAATAAATTAGGTTATGTTTACTAGGCATACATCACTATCCACAACAGTAATAGATCATATTCCAATCTCTGTGGAGTTGCAGCTGGCTTTCTTCCCTCAGGCAAGCCTGCAGCCTTCTGAAAGGTCAGCATGTGATGACTTCCCCACACTCTGGTGAGGAAAATGCCATGACAGTCCTGTCACTGCTGTAAATATTCCATAGAATTCCCATGGGAGGAACATCCGAGACTGGGAGTGGGGTGAAGGTGGGGGCGGGTGGAGAGCAATTTGTGTCTTTCAAACACTCAGAAAACTTTTTTCATAACAGTTTGTGTGGAATCCTAGCTAGAGCTATATTTGTTCTTTAAGACTGGGTGACATTTAATGACATGTGAGTTTACCATGGGTTTCTGGGAAAGCAGTGAAAATCAGAAGACGCAGAACAAATGACAGGAAGTAATTAAATGGGTGACCCCAAGTTCCTCTCAACTGATAACAGTAGAGGCTTAGACCGCTGTCTATAGAGCTTTCACATTTATTCATCATTTTTATGACCATAACCACATTTCATCTCATTTTCCCCTGATAGATTTTCTTTTAACTTTCTTTTATTGTATATATAATATATATACAAAGCAAATAAATAAAAAAGCAATAGTTTTCAAACTACTCTTCAATCAGTAGTTGCAGGTCAGATCCCAGAATTTGTCATGGGCTACCATATGATCCTCTCAGATTTTTCCTTCTAGCTGCTCCAGAATATAGAAGGCTAGAGTGCTTAAATATTTTATCATCACAATCGAACTTTTTTCCTTCCTTTTTTGTGAAAAATGGCATACATACAAAAAAGCTATAAGTTTCAAAGCACAGCACCACAATTAGTTGCAGAACATATTTCAGACTTTGACATGGGTTACAATTTCCCAATCTTAGGTTTTTCCTTCTAGCTGCTCTAAAATACTGCAGACTACAAGAGATATCAATTTAATGATTAAGCATTCACATTCGTTTGTTAAATCCTGTTTTATCTGTATAACTCCACCATCATCTTTGATCTTTCCATCCCTCTTATTAGGGGTGTTTGGGCTATAGTCATTCTAAATTTTTCATATTGGAAGGGTCTGTCACTAATATGGGATGGGGAGATGGAGCTATCTGATGTTCTGGAGAGGCTGGGATAGGTTTCAGGACTTACCTGGACCAGGGACCCATCTGGAGGCTGTAATTTCTAGGAAGTTACTTTAGTGCATGGAACATTTGTGGAATTTTATATATTGCTCTAGGTGTTCTTTAGGATTGGCTGGAATGGTTCTGGTTGGGGGTTGGAAGGTTATGATAGGTAGCAAGGTCTAACTGAAGCTTGCATAAGAACAATCTCCAGAGTAGCCTCTTGACTCTCTTCGCACTCTCTCTGCCACTGGTACTTTATTAATTACACTTCTTTTCCGCCTTTTGGTCAGGATGGAATTGTTGATCCCATGGTGCCAGGTCTGGATTCATCCCTGAGAGTCCTCTCCTACATCACCAGGGAGACTTTCACCCCTGGATGTCATGTCCCACGTAAGGAGGAGGGCAATGATTTCTTTTGCAGAGTTGGGCTCAGAGAGACTGAGACCATATCTGATCAACAAAAGAGGTCCTCCAGAAGTAACTCTTAGGAATGCCTATAGGGAGTCTAAGCTTCTCCGCTACCACATAAGCTTCACAACAGTAAGCCTCCTGATCGAGGGCATGGCCTATTGATTTGGGTGTCCCTAAAGTTTGACACAGTACCAGGGGATTCACTGATGGTATGGGTTAATAGTTCCATATTTTTCTCCCATCCCTCAGGGGATTTTGCCAATACTTTTTAATTATCCACTTAATATACTCTAGGATGCATCTAGGCATTACAATAATCTATACAGGATTAAAGGACCTCTTTTTACTATGTGGTCCCTGTGTTTCAATTCTTCAAATGAACTAAACAGATAGATTGAGTTAGAATATGCCCTACAAAAAATTTCAGTTCCAGACCAAATACATCTTTCTTCCATTGGTCTCAAAGAGTATGTGTGGTTCTAAAATATAGACACTGTCTTCCTTACCCCTATGCTCTGAATTACTTTAACCCCAACCTGCTTGGCTTCATTCTTATCTCTAAATATCAGGTTATATAAATAAAGCAGACTCTCAAAATCTAGAAAAATTAATCCCCACTCCAGTCTTAATGTGTTTGCTCTAAAAGCTTACAATCTAGGTCCTGTCTTCTTATAAGCATTTTCTAAGGGTGACCATACCATTGTTGTTATTTTGTTTCTGGCTTATTTTGTCTCACCAAATGTCCCACATGTTCATTCACATCATTGCATGCCTCACGACTTTGTTTCTTTTTGTAGCAGCACAACCTTCATTCTTAAGTATACACCATCATTCACCAATCTTCTTCTCTGTCAGTGCATCCTTCAATTACCTGTACTCATCAGGCATCATTAGAGGGCCCAAAGTCCATAGTCCATCAACATTCTCAATTTTAGATAATTTCATTGTTCCCAAGAGAAAGAAAACCAATTAACACACCCTTGCCAAATAGGAAATCTAAACCTCTTCTTAACTTTTGTCCCTCCCCCCATTATTTACCTCTGCTGTTGCTGTGGTAGTGCTGATGGTTTCCTTTTGAACATAGCTCATGGCATGCAATAGCAGTTTCCCCCCTGTGCCCTGGACTTAAACACTCTTTATACAAGAATCATATCTTTGAAGTAATTCTTGCAAGAACTAATTCATATTTCTAGTGTTAATCACTGGGACACATAGGTCTATACAATCCCTTTCAATCTTGTGCTGGTTTGAAAGGATATATGTCCCCTAGAAATGCCATGTTTTAATCAAAATCCCATTTCATAAAGGCAGAATAATCCCTATTCAATACTGTATGTTTGAAACTGTAATCAGAGCATCTCCCTGGGGATGTGATTTAATCAAGAGTGGCTGTTAAGATGGATTAGGTGATGACATGTCTCCACCCATGTGGGTGGGTCTTGAGAAGTTTCTGGAGTCCTATAAAAGAGGAAACATTTTGGAGAATGAAGGAGGTTCAGAAAGAGCATGGAAGAACGACATAGCCACTAGAAGCAGAGAGAAAGAGCCAGTGACCTTTAGAGATGAAGAAGGAAAACACCTCCCAGGGAGCTTCATGAAACCAGAAGCCAGGAGAGAAAGCTAGCAGATGATGCTGTGTTAGCCATGTGCCCTTCCAGCTGAGAGAGAAGCCCTGACTGTGTTCACCATGTGCCTTCTCACTTGAGAGAGAAACCCTGAACTTCATTGGCTGTCTTGAACCAAGGTATCATTCCCTTGATGCCTTAGATTGGACATTTCTATAGACTTGTTTTAATTGGGACATTTTCTCAGCCTTAGAAATGTAAACTAGGAACTTATTAAATTCCCCTTTTTAAAAGTCATTCTGTTTCTGGTATATTGCATTCTGGCAGCTAGCAAACTAGGACACTTGTTCATCTTCAATATGGTAATATTACTTACAGACCCACTAGAGAATCACCTTCACTCCTATCTATTCCCTTACATTGGAGTTCAACCTCATTAGCTAACAGTTCACCCATCTCTAGCTTCTATGTATCTCTAAGTTCCCTATATTCTGTATTATAAACCTCTGATTATACCTTTATGCTGGTCATAAAAGTGGAATCATACAGTATCTATCTTCTTGTGTTTGGCTAACTTCACTTGGCATTATGTTCTCAAGGCTCATCCATCTTGTCATGTGCTTCAGGACATCATTTTGTCTTACTGCTGCATAATATTCCATCGTATGTATATACCACATTTTGTTGGTCCACTCTTTTGTTGATGGGCTTTTGCTTTGTCTCCATCTTTTGGCGATTGTAAATAATGCTGGTATGAACATTGGTGTGCAAATGTCTGTTTGTGTCATTGCTTTCAGCTTTTCTTAGTATATACCAAGTAGTGCTATTGCTGGGTCAAGGAGCAACTCAATATTTACTTTCCCAACTGCCAAACAGTCTTCTATTGTGGCTGCACCATTATACATTCCCACCAGCAGTGCATAAGTGTCCCAGTTTCTCCACATCCTCTCTAATATTTGCAGTTTCCTGTTTGTTTAATAGCAGCCATTCTTATAGGTGTGAGGTGGTATCTCATTGTAGTCTTGTTCTGCATTTCCTTTATAGCCAATGAAAACAAGCATCTCTTCAAGTGCTTTTCAGCCATCTGTATTTGCTCTTCAGAAAAATACCTATTCAAATCTTTAGCCCATTTTATAATTGGATTGCTTGTTCTTTGAATGTTTAGTTGTTTGATTTCTTTGTATATATGGGAAAGCAATTCTTTATCTGATATGTGATTTCCAAATATTTTCCCCCGTTGAGTTGGCTGCCTCTTCACCTTTTTGGCAAAATCTTTTGAAGTGCAGAAGCATTTGATTTTGAGGAATTCCCATTTATCTATTTTTTCTTTTGTTGCTTCTGCTTTAGGTATAAAGTTTAGGAAACTACCTCCTATTACTAGGTCTTGAAGATGTTTCCCTACATTTTTATTCTAGAAGCTTTATGGCGTTAATTCTTATATTTAGATATTTGATCCATTGAGTTCATTTTTGTGTAGGGTGTAAGGTAGGAGTCCTCTTTCATTCTTTTGGCTACTGATATTCAGTTTTTCCATACCCAATTATTGAAAAGACTATTTTGTCCCAGTTCAGAGGATTTGGGGGCCTTGTCAAAAATCAGTTGACCAGTTGACCATAGATTTGGTGGTCTATTTCTGCACTCTCAATTCAATTCCATTGATCAGTGCTTCTATCTTTGTGCCAGTACCATGCTGTTTTGACCACTGTGGTTATATAATAGGTTTTAAAGTCAGGGAGTGTTAATCTTCCGACTTCATTCTTCTTTTTTAGGATGCTTTTTAGCTATTTAGGTTCTCTTTCCCTTCTAGATGAATTTGGTAATTACATTTTCCAAATCTTCAAAGTAGGTCGTTGGAATTTTCATTGGTACTGTGTTGAATCTGTAGATCAATTTGAGGAGAATTGACATCTTAACTATATTTAGCCTTCCTATCCATGAGCAGGGAATGTCTTTCCATCTATTTAAATCTCCTTTTGTTTCTTTTAGCTATTATGTAGTTTTCTGTGCACAAGTCCTTTATGTCCCTAGATAAGTTCATCCCCAAGTACTTGATTCTTTTCATTGCTATTTTGAATGGAATTTTCCCCTTAACTTATTCCTCAGCTAGCTCATTGCTTGGGTAAAGAAATTTTATAGATTTTTGCACATTTCTTTTATATCCCGCCACCTTGCTGAATTTGTTTATTAGCTCAAGTAACTTTGCTGCAGATTTCTCAGGATCTTCCAAGTATAGTATCATATCATCTGCAAATAATGAGAGTTTTACTTCTTCTTTTCCAATTTGGATGCCTTTTATTTATTTGTCCTGCCAGATTTCTCTAGCTAGAACTTCTAGCGCAATGTTGAATAATAGTGGTAACAGTGGGCATCATTGTCTTGTTACTGATCTTGGGGGGAAAGCTTTCAGTCTCTTTCCATTGAGTATGATGCTGGCTATCGGTTTTTCATATGTTCCTTTTATCATATTGAGGGACTTTGACTCCTATCTTTTGGAGTGTTTTTATCAGAAAAAGGATGCTGAATTTTGTCAAGTGCTTTTTCAGCATCAATCGAGATGATCATGTTATTTTTCCCTTTCGATTTGTTAAACTGCTGTATTACATTAATTGATTTTCTTGCATTGAACCATCCTTGCATTCCTGGTATAAACCCTACTTGGTCATGGCATATAATTTTTTTAATGTGCTGTTGGAATCGAATTGCTAATATTTAATCGAGAATTTTTGTATCTATGTTCATTAGGGAGATGGGTCTGTAGTTTTCCTTTCTTACAGCATCTTTACCTGGATCTGGTATTAAAATGATATTAGTTTCATAAAATGAGTTAGGTAAAGTTCCTTTTTCCTCAATTTTTTGGCAAAGTTTGGACAGGATTGGTGTTAGTTCTTTATGGAATGTTTGATAAAATTCCCTTGTGAAGCCAGCTGGCCCTGGACTTTTCTTTGTAGAAAGATTTTTGAGGACTGATTGACTCTCTTTACTTGTGATTGTTTTATTGAGATCTTTTATTTCTTCCTGAGTCAGCATAGCTTGTTTGTGTGTCCCCAGCAATTTATCCATTTCATCTAAGCTAACTAGTTTGTTGGCTTATAGTTGTTCATAATACCGTCTCATGATTTCTTTTATTTCTTCAGTGTCAGAGGTAATGCACCCCTTCTCATTTCTGATTTTGTTTCATTTCATCCTCTCTTTTTTTATTTGCAAGTCTTGCTAGTGGCCCATCAATTTTGCTGATTTTCTCAAAGAACCAACTTTAGGTTTTATTGATTCTATTGTTCTTTTTTTTTTTTAATTTGCATATGGGCAGGAGGCACCAGGGATCAAACTCCAGACCTCCAGCATGGCAGGTCGCAGCTCTGCCTGCTGAGCCACGGTAGCCGCCCAATTCTATTGTTCTTTTGTCCTCCCATTCATTTATCTCTGCTTTAATCTTTGTTATTTCTTTTTTTCTATTTGCTTTGGGGTTAGTTTGTTGTTCTTTCTCAAGTTCCTCCAGATGCACTGTTAAGAATTCGATTTTTGCTCTTTCTTGTTTTTTTAAATAGGCATTGAGGGCAATAAATTTCCCTCTCAACACACCTTTGCTGCATCCCATAAATTCTGATAAGTTGCATTCTCATTTTCATTCATCTCCAGATAGCTACTGATTTCTCAATTTCTTCGTTGACTCACTGGTTGTTTAAAAGTGTGTTATTTAATCTCCATATATTTGTGAATGTTCTCATTCTTTGGTGGTTATTGAGATCCATTTTCATCCCATTGTGATTAGAGAATGTGGTTTGAATAATTTCAAAATTTTTAAATTTATAAAGAACTGTTTTGTGCCCCAGCATATGATCTATCCTGGATAATGTTCCATGAGCACTATAGGAGAATGTATATCCTTGTGCTTTGGAGTGCAATGACCTATATATGTCTGTTAGGTCTAATTCCTTTATCAAGTTATTTAACTTCTCTATTTCCTTGTTGATCTTCTGTCTTGTTGTTCTATCTATAGAGGAGAGTGATGTATTGAAGTCTTCTACTATTATTGTTGAAGCATCTATCACTGCCTTCAGTTTTGCCAATGACTGTCTCATGTATTTTGGAGCTCCTTGATTTGGAGCATAAACATTTATGATTGTTATATCTTCCTGGTGAATTGACACTTTAATTAGTATATAGTGTCCTTTGTCTTATATGAAGTCTTTACAGTTAGAATCTATTTTGTCCAATATTAGTATAGCTATTCCTGCTTTCTTTTGGTTACAACTTGTGTGGAAAATCTTTTTTCCATCCTTTCTCTTTCAATCTATTTGTATCCTTGTGTCTAAGATGAGTCTGTTGTAAGCAGCATATAACTGGATTATATTTCTTAATGTATTATGCCATTTTGTATCTTTTAATTGCTAAGTTTAGTCCTTTAACATTCAAAGTTATTATTGAAAAGGCATTTATTGACTCCACTATCTTATCTTTTTATTTTATTTGTCAGATCTATATATTCTTTCCCCTCTTTCTCTTTGTATTCTTTAAATTACCCTTAGTGGTACTCTTCAATTCTGTGCCCTCCTCCAGACCTCCCTCTCCTGTCTTTTTTTTTTTTTTTTCAGCTGACAGAACTCCTTTTAGTATTTCTTGTAAGGCTGGTCTCTTGTTGACAAATTATTTGAGGACTTCTTCATCTGTGAAAACTTTAATCTCTTCCTCAATTTTGAAGAACAATTGGCTGGGTACAGAATTCTTGGCTGGAAGTCTTTCTCTTTCAAGATCTTGAATATATCATACCACTGCCTTCTCGCCTACAGGGTGCTAGTTGAGTAGTCTATTTGGTTTCCCTTGTTTGTAGTAGATTGTTTTTCTCTTGCCACTTTCAGGATTTTCTGTTTCTCTTCAACATTTGACACACTGATTAGTATGTGCTTTGTGGAAAGGCCTATTTGGATATATTCTGTTTGGAGTTCATTAGGCCTCTTTGACTTGTATATTTATGTCCTTTATGAACGTTGGGAAGTTTTTCTCCATTATATTCTCAACTACTCTTCATAGCCCTTTACTCCTCTCCTCTCCTTCTGGGACAGCAATGATTCTTACATTTGTGCACTTTGTTTTGTCTATCATTTCCCTGAGTTCCAAATCAGTTTTTTCCATCGTTTTTGCCATTTGCTGTTTTGAGTCTTCAAAGTCAATTATCCTGTCCTCTATATCATTTATTCTTTCTTCTGTCTCTTCAAATCTGGTGTTGTATACTTCTAGTTTTTTATTTGGTCAACAGAATCTTTAATCTCTGTGGTATCTGCTATTTTTCTATTTATTCTTTCAAACTCCTTTTTATGCTCTTCTATTGTCTTCTTGATCTCCTTTATGTCATTTGCTATCACACTTATTTTATTAGGTAAGAGTTGTATGAACATCTTTGATTAGTTATTCCAACATCTGTGTCTCCTCTGGTGTTTTAATTTGGTCATTAGGTAGGGCTATATCTGTCTGCATTGTGAAATGCTTAGTGATCTTCTCTCTTCGTGGCATGTAAATATTTTGATTGATTTACTTTGGGAGTTGATTTCTTTCAGTCATCTAAGGCCTTGTGTTTGTAGGATGGTGGTACATCAGGGAGAAGGGCACGGGGTGGGGCACTCAGTATGGTGATTTGGTTCAGGGCAGGTATAGGCACAGGTTGGGGATGTTGAACTGATGTTTGTGAATATGTGCGCAAACATATGCAGCTATGCAGGTTCACTAGTCTGGGGGCATACCCCTGGTGTGTGCTGGTGTAAGGCAAGGTGCCGTTTCTGCACACGTATAGAGCTGTGGCAGCAGGTTGACATTATGACTTCTTGAATTGGCAGCAGATGTGACCTGGCTGCACATGTCAGCACTTTCTCAGAGCTGGGAATGAGACTGTGGGCTGTGCACATGTGCAGTTGTAGGACTGCTGTAAAGTGCGATTCCCAGAGCTGAATGACATTGGGACCCATGGACATGCTGTAAATAGATGCGGATGTGCAGCGCTCCAAGGGGGTAGAGTGAGCCTGTGAGACACTATGGGCAGGGAGCAGGGGTACCCTACATATGGAGGTTAGTGCCAGCAGCCTTTATGCGCTGGCAACAGACTACAGGGGACAGGGAGTGGGCGGTAGTGTTCAGGAGGGGTGCAGGAGGCGTGGGGGTAAGTATGTGCGCTGGGGGCTGGTGGGGTTGCCTGGAACGCAGGGAATGGGAGCGGGTGATGGGGTTCGGCTGCATGAGGTGTGGGGTGAGTTGCTGGTCACGGGGCTGCACTGGTGAGAGTAACGCACCCAAGGAACGCGACCTGGCTTACTTCCCAATCCCGGCTCCCATCGGTGCACTCTTGTGCGCTCCGCATCTTCACGCCTCCGTGCCAGGCTCCAGCTCTCTGCCTCTTCGTTCCTCAGCTTCTGCAACCAGGTTGCCCCATGTGGTGCAGAAGCTCTCCCAGGTCAGCTGCACTCCTGAATCAATGCTTCAGTCGCCCTCCTGCCCCTTCTCTAACTTCCCCCTCTAGTAGATTTTTGTACAACAGGATTTATCCTGAACTGTCCATTCTTACTCTTCCTTTTTAACCTTCTGTGACAACTGCTAATTTTGCATGGTCATAGTTTTAAAAGTGCCTGATATTCTCAAATTTGCGGTCAGATAGAGGGACAGGCTATTTTTAGGTCAGCATCTTGGATGAAGCGTAAATGACTTGGCCTTGTGGCTGCCCCAATCTCAAATATCAAAAAAGTTAAAGAAGATAAAAGAGTGTGTAAGGTTTACCTTTGCGGTATGCCAGAGATGGGAGTTTTTCAGTCCAGTAGGTTAGAAGGAAAAAAGGTGTCTTCCAGGTTAAAGAATGTAGTGCTGAATATTGTGGTATCAAGAACTTGTCTTTCAGCTTCCTCACTGTGGCTGGCTCTGTGTGTCCACGTGATGTGCATGCCTCATTTTCGAGGGACAGGGGAAGCCCTTGTCCTCTGCCCCCACCCTTCCAAACCCAGGGCAGTGTTTATGCTCTGCCCTTTCAAATATAACCTCCAGCATCACTCTCATCTTCAGATGGGAACTAATTCCCTAACTGCTGTCCCAAGGAGTTTATCATTGGTCAAAACTAAATACTGGAGAATGAATTTTCCTTGGTTGGTGATCATTCAGAGTTTGCTGATTCAAAGATATTGATTAATTTTTTAAGCCTATGACTTGGTCAGAAATTGTATTGCAATTTGAGAGAAACCAATGAGTAACGCCCCTACCCCGGCCAAATGAGAGAGAGATAGCAGAGTCAGACATGCAGAGAGCAAGAGATCGCCATCCTTCAGATAGAGGCTAGGGTGCAAAAACGGGGGTACAGTGGCAACCTATGGGTGTGCGGATACTGAACCCTTATGTTGAACTTACCCAGTCACAGGGAGTGCTGGAAAACCTAGGCCTGTCTCACTTGGGACTGGCTAAGTATTCCTTCCTTCCCTGGGGAGAAAGGATTAGGGGGAAAAGACCAGGGTGACCAGGGGAAAGGCAGGTTCAGAATTGCATAGTTTCAGTTCCACAAAATGGGGTGAGGGGAACGTTTTACAAATACTGTTGGGGCAGTCACAAAACACATATAACTTCATGAGTGTATCTGGTGAACATTTACTACAGAAACCCTCCATTTGTTCTCTTACAGTTCTGGAGGCCATGAGTCTAAAATCAATTCCACTGGACCAAAATCTAGGCATCAGTAGGGCTGCATTCCTTTCTAGAAGCTCTGGGGGAGAACCTGTCTCCTTGCCTTTTCCAGCTTTTTGAGTGGCATTCCTTGGCTGGTGGCCCATTTCTCCCTCTTCAAATCCAGCAGAACCTCTCAATCCAGAGGTTGCATCACCTTCCTCGGCATCAGACCTTCCTCTGCCTCCCTCCTATAGGGACATTTGTGATTGGATTTAGGGCCCACCTGGATAATCCTGGATAATCCCCCCATCTCAAGGTCTCAACTTAATCACAGCTGCCATATAAAGTAACGCGGGATCCAGGACACATTGTGTGTGCACTGTGAGATGGAGGAAGGAATGGAAAGAGCTGAAGTGGAGATTGGAAAGCGGACATGTCAAGACTCTCATGGGAAAGTGCATACAGATAAGTTTTAGAATTTCAATTTTCTCATATTTCACAGAAAATTCAGCCTGGTGTTTATTAAAAGTAACTCTGCATACATGTGGGGGAAGGCAGGAGAGCAGCAGGGAGACAGTGTGCCGAGGGTCCTAACCTTAGGGCAGCGAGACTCAGAGTGTGGCCCTGGACCATCAGTACAGCCACCTGGGAACTTGTTGGAGATGCAAACTCTTGGGCCCCAACCCAGACTTAATGGATGAGAAACTCTGGAGTGGGGTCCAGCAGTCTGTGGTTCAACAAGTCCTCCAGGTGGTTCTGATGACTGTTCATATTTGTTCAAGGTTCTTCTATCCTTAGAAGAAAAAGGATAAGGAAAGACCTGGGCTGGGACCTGGAGAAGGAGTCCTGTATGTTAAAATCACTTGGGGAGATTTTTTTAAATAACGTGAATCAGAACCTCTGGAGAGACAGTGCAGCACTGGTAATTTTTTTCAAGTTCCCAGGGGATTCTATTGTGCAACTAGATTTGGAAAGAGCTGCTCAGTGCTTGACTCTGGAGAAGAATTGGAAATCATTCAATCAGTAGCTATCAAACTTAAATGAGCATCAGAATCACCTGGAGGGCTTGTTAAAACATTGCTGGCACACCCACTAGTATGGCTACTATTAAAAATGCAGAAAACAATACATGCTAAAGAGGATGAAAAGAAATAGGAACCCCGGTGTGTTGTTGGTGAGAATGTAAAATGGTACAGCTGCTGTGGCAAACAATATGGCAATTCCTCAGGAAGTTAAGTATAGAATTACCGTATGACCCAGCAATCCCATTTCTAGGTATATGCCCAAAGAATTGAATGCAAGGACTTGAATAGATATTTGCACACCAATGTTCATAGCGACATTACTTACAATTGCCAAACAGTGGAAGCAACCCAGGTGTCCATCAACAGATGAATAGATAAACAAAATGTTATGTGTATATACAACAGAATGTTATTCAGTCATAAAAAGGGATGAGGTTTTGATGCATGCTACAACATTGATGAACCTTAAAGACATCATGTTGAGTGAAATAAGCAAGACACAAAGGGACAAATACTGTGTGATATCACTTATATGAAACAAGCACAGTAGGCGAATTCATTAAGTCCGAAACTAGAATATGGGTTACCAAAACCCAAGTAGAGGAGGGGCATTGGGGAGTTAAGTTTTAATTGGAGTTGCTCTTTGGCCTGATGGACAAGCTTTGGCCATGGATGATGGGGATGGAGACACAACTTTGTATATATAATTAAAACCACTGAATTGTATATTCAAAATGGGAAAAAAAGGAAAATTTTAGGCTGTATATAAGTTACCACATACACACAATAGAACTGTACAATAAAACAATGTTAACAGTGTGCTAAATTGAATACCATAATTATAAAAATATAGTTTCATGAATTGTAACAAAGTTACCACACTAATGCAAGGGAAAACTCTGTGTGTGTGAGGGGGTCATACGGGTACATGGGAAGTACAAATACATCCTGCATGATGTTTCTGTAAACCTTTAATTATTATAATAAAAAATAATAATAAACCTAGATTGCTGGGCCCCACCCTCGAGTTTCTGATTCAGTAGATGGGGGGGGGGCGGCATAAGAATTTTCATTTTTAGCAGGTTCCCCCGTGATGCTGCAGTTGGTCCCGGTACACATTTTGAGAACCGCTGCACCAGTGTGGGGTTTTGACACGTAGCGCACACAGAATGCCTTCCCAGCCAAGTCAAAGCCACAAAGTCTAAAAGCATTAGGAATTAATTTATTAGATTCTTTTCCCCAATTCTAATTGTTTTTTTAGTGCAAATGCCACTGGGACATAACCATTCACATTTCGGTGTTAATGACTTAAGGGAGATATAAGACATGTTGAAAAATGGCGTTTGAGGGGAAGTGAAAGGAGAAGGCCATTGAAAGCAGGTGGGATGGGGAAGACAAATATAAATGGCATAGGCTGGCCTCATGAATTTACCAGCGCCTGACTGTGGGGTGTGTGTGTGTGGGTGTGTAGTGCACGTGTGTGTGTATGAGAGAGAGAGAGAGAAGCAACAGCTGATTCCGAATGATATCTCGACTTAGAGACTAATCCTCCAATCCCTAGAGACAGCTGTTAATGCCTAATTAATTAAAGGATAATTTTCAGTTTGGGTCAGCAATTTTAAACAATGTCTACCCAGATATTATCTTGTGGTCCTCTCTGCCCCTCTGCTCTCCATTGCTTTGAAGCCCTTGCTTCCATAGTCTAGACAATTCAATGGCCTCCTAAAGGGTCCTGTTCATTTCCAGGGAATTTAAATCTTTAAAGTGGCTTAAAAGCTTTGACTTCCTTGATTCTTCTTCTTTTTTTTTTTTTAACCCCAATGTGAAACTGAGCCCCTTCGACAGATTTCTATTAAAATTTTACAATCCACTCCCACCATGCCTTCACTAGAGAGACTTTACTGAAGATTTGGGGCCCAGGAAACACCACATGCCTCACTGTAATTTTCCTACCAACATCCCCTTGATGTCACCATTCCTTCACTTTTCACTTTCTCTCATTAACAAAATCTAGTCTTACACAAAACAGCCCATTCACTTTTTGTAGATTGGAAGGCACCCATAGAGGCCCATTCTCAATTCCAAAAATTGCTCATCAAAGCAATCTTTCCAACAAATTATTAGATTTTTTATGAAATTCAGATGAACAAAAATTTTCCATTCAATAAATATTAGCTATATTCATCCATTCCATGTTTTACTTAACTTCTTATTTAAAAAATAGTTTTAGATTTACAGAACATTGCAAAGCTAACAGAGTTTCCAAATACCCTAAACCCAGTTTCTCCTATCACTAACATCTTACATTGCTATGGTACATTTATTACAACTAAGAAACCAATATTGATACTTTATTGTAAATTAAGTCTATACTTCAGTCAGATTTCCTCAGTTCTTACCTAATCTTGTTCTGTTCCAAGAACAACCCGGGATCACGTCTCCTTAGACTCCTCTAGGCAGATAGTTTCACAAACTTTTCCTATTTTTTGGTGACCTTGACCGTTTTGAGGAATACGGGTCAGGTATTTCGTACAAGGTCCTTCAGTCTGGATCTTATCATGTATTTCTCCTGGTCAGACTAGGGTAGTGAGATTTTGCAGGGAAGACTGAAGAAGTGAAGTGTGTTTCTCAGCACATCATGCCAAGAGTACATACTGTCAACTTGGCTTCATTTCTGATGACGTTCACCTTGACTACCTGGTTGAGGCTATACATATTAGTTTTTCATGTGCGGTTGCTCTCCCCCACCTTCCTATACAATTACTCTTTGGAAGCAAGTCATGAAGCACATCTTTCCGATGGGGAGCATTCTCCACCTTCTTGAGGGGATGGTACCTACATAAATCATTTGGAATTCTTTCATACTAGAGATTTGGCTTTTCTCCCCCATTTATTTATATATGCATCATTTATTTTTATCAGTATGGATGAAAAGATATTTTATACTTTAGATTGTAATCCAATACCATATTGTATGTGTTTTCTTTTTTGCTTAAATTTTCCCAGCTTTGGCCACTGGGAATTCTTTCAGTTGGTTCCTGTGTCCTTTTGACATAACCCATTGTCTTGTTTTTTGAACACTTCCCCATTTACTACAAGATGCTCCAGGTTCATCTCACATACTCCTGACACCAATCCTAGACTATTTACCTAAGGAGCTCTGGTTCCTTTCACTGGAGAATGGTCTTAGAAACCAAGATCTGGGTGCTGGGTGTGCCCATTGCTAATGTGTAATAATGCTTCTAGACCCTCTCAGTGGACAGGACTGGGAAATATATAAGTATATACTAATCTGCATATCTATATATATCCATAACTAATTTTATATTATCTATTTGTATCTATATTAAATTAAACATGAGTCCATACCGATATCTCTTACTGACTCTCAATAATGATCCACATGGATCATTCTAGGCTTCCCCCGCACCGTGCTTTTCTGTAACCTCCTACTCCAAAAGTGAGAAACCTTCCTCCCACCATTACTAATTTCTGTAATCTCGGTATGCATTTACAGTAGTATCAGACTTGTTAACCTGTGTACCTTTAAGAAACAACTTTATCAACTGAAGCATAGTAGTTATGTGCAGTTTTTATGTCTAGTTTTTCAAAGACTCCACTCATTTCCAAATTTACTCAGGTCAGCACCATTTTTCCCCATCTCCTTTAGTGAGGTTATACCATACATTTGTAATACACTTAATTCTTTTGTCACAAGATGCATTCTACCCTGGGATCCCTTGATCTTCTGATTTTTTTTTAAATTAACATACATTAATGTTTATATTTTATGCTATAAAATTCCATGGGTTTTGATAAATGCAGACTGTCATGTCCCTACCACTATGTTATACAAAATAGTTTCATAAGCCTAAACAAATCCCAGATGCTTCCTCTATTCAGTCTTCCTTCCTCCCCAAGCCCCTGACCCCCACTGATCTGTTTTCTATCTCTACACTTTTGCCTTAGCAAGAATGTCGTGCAAATGGCATCATACAGCATGTGTCCCTTTCAAAACCAGCTTTCTTCATTTAGCAGTGTGCATTTAAGATTCATGCATGTTGTTGTATGGTTCATTCCTTTTTATCATCAACTAGTATTCCATTGTATGTATGTACCAGAGTCTGTTTAAATCTGTCCACCTGCTAAAGGACATCTCGGCCAATTCAGATTTTAGCCATTATAGATAAACCTAATATAAACATTTTCATACAGGTTTTTGTGTGTACGTAAGTTTTCAAGTCAGTTGGAGAAATACCTAGGATCGCAATGGTTAGATTACATGGTGAGACTGTGTTTAGCTTTGTAAGAAACTGCCGAACAGACTTCCAAAGTGGCTGTACCATTTTTCTTTCCCACCAGCAATGAAGGAGTTCCTGTTTTTCCAAGTTCTCACCAGCCTTTGGTGTTGTCTGGTATTTTTTCATATGTTAGCTATTCTAGTAGATGTGTGGTGGTATCTCATTTTTGTTCATTAAAAAAAAAAAAAATCCATCCTGAAGCATAAAGAGTTTTTCACTGGCTCTGGATTTTACATTGTTTCTTAAAGACATGATTTCAGCAAGGCCAAATGGCTCAGAAAGCAGCTGCCACAATTCCTCAGGATCTCTTAGTCTGTAGAAGTTGCTAGAGCTTTAAGGTGGAATTTGGCTATAGATCGAGGGAAGGACAAAGTGGCCAGGGAACGGAGCAGAACACAGGAACAGTGTAGGTCAAGGCAGAAAAGAAAAAAATCTTCATAAATACTTCAGTAAAATGGTGACAGTTAAGAAAAATGTAGGTAAGAGAGCAAAAATCTATTTCTGATGTAGACAACAGATCTAAAAGGCAAACAGTCCATCCTCCATTCTTCATGGAAGAGTTCACAATGGCAAAGTTCACTGCAGTCTGATGAAAGTTAGACATGTCCTCCTGCAGAAGACAGCCTGGCCTGGGGGAATGAATGAAGGGTGGAGATTGGAAGATAGGCGTCCTTGTATTCCACTCTCACCTCGCTGCTTAATGATATGCCCTTCACCTGTGGGAGCCTCAGCTTTGCTAGTTGTTCCATCAGCCTACTAAGAGTCATATGTTTGGCGCATGGAGCTAGGGTAAGGGACAGGGCATCAGAGGTGGATTGACGGCATGGTGCAAGGTCATGCTTTTGTTTAAGCTCTTATTTGTACTGAGTCAGACTTTCAGTTAATGCCTGATGAGTTTTCAAGAAGTTCTGTACTAAACACATGAGCTACTCTATTTCAGGCAAGTTCTTCCTGTTTTCCAGCATTCTCTGGCTTCCTTGGCTCCCTTCCCTCCTTCCTTACATTCCAGACACATCTATTTACACAACTGTACTTCATCTCTGAGATGGAACATTATGCTCCAGAAAATTAAAAGAGCAAACTCCTGCAGCTAGCCAGCTTAGCCCCTTTTCCTTTTGCAGGTTCCGCTCCTTCCTCCACCCCTTTCCTATACCACCTGCTCGTCCTGCTACCTCCCCGCTTCCCTCCGTCCTTTCCTTACTGTTATTGCTAATAAAGTCTTTGGAGGTCTGAGAACCGCAACAGAATCACATTTTGCAGCTTAAATCAAGATCTCAGATCTCTGATGACCCTCTGCTGACCTAGAAAATTCCCCCCATTCTCTGCTGTACATCTTGCATCTGTTTTAAAAAGCCAACAATAACTTTCAGTTCCATAAGGATCAATGCCAATTTCTAAAGTTTACCTAAAATGACATGGATGAGTCTCAAGATACCATGCTATATGAAAGCAGTCAGGCATTAAAAGGTATATGGTATGATTTCACTTATATAGAGTTCAAGAATAGGCCAAACTAAACAATGGAGCTAGTCCCAAGAGTGGTGAGATTTGGGGCAGATAAGAAAGGGGTACAGAGTATTGTGACTACAGGAAATGCTCTATAATATGTGAAAGTCATCAAGCTGTACACTTTAGTTTTTTTTTTAATTTTTTATTGTGAAAAATAATATATATACAAAAAGCAATACATTTCAAAGCACACCACAACAGTTAGTTATAGAACAGATTTCAGGGTCTGGTGTGGGTTACAAGTTTCACAATTTTAGGTGTTTTCTTCTGGCTGGTCCAAGACACTGGAGACTAAAAGAAACTTCAATAAAATGATTCAGCAGCCATACTCATTTGTTAAATCTTATCTTCTCTGTTATAACTCCACCTTCTCCTTTGATCTTTTGTAACTTATTTATATTTAATTGATACATATTAATCATCCAAAGTGTACAATCAGTGGTACACAATATCATTGTATAGCTGTGTATTTATCACAATTGACTTTTTATTTTTTTGTAAAAATAACATATATACAAAAAAGGAATAAATTTCAAAGCACATCACAACAATTAGTTGTAGAACAGATTTCAGAGTTTGGTATGGGTTACAATTCCACAATTTTAGGTTTTTACTTCTAGCTGCCCTAAGATACCGGAGACTAAAAGAGATATCAATGTAGTGATTCAGCAATCATATTCATTTGTTAAACCCTACATTCTCTGTATAACTCCACCATCACTTTTGATCTTCCTACCACTCTTTAAGGGTGTTGGGCTAAGCCCATTCTAACTTTTTCATGTTGTAAATGGGGCTGTTGATAATATGGGATGTGGGGGTGGAACTAGCTGATGTTCTGGAGAGGCTGGCCCCTCTGTATTTCAGGCCTTCTTTCTTTTCCGCTAAAAAATAATATTGATTCTTTTCTTTCTATTAACAAAAGCAATTTGTGATCCATGTAAAAAATCTGAGAAACAAAAAAAGTCCGCATCTACCCCCTTAAAAAAATTCAAAATCATCCTTTCCACTCTGGGAAAGCCAGTACTAACCTTTTGGTTATGTCTTTCTTATCATTTTTTTTTCAATATGGAATAATTTTATATTAACAGAAAAATCGGAGTCCCTATATACCCTTTGTCCAGGTTCCCCTGATGGTAAAATCTTATATAACCATAGTACAATTATCAAAATAAGAGATTAACATTGTGACAATGTGACTGCGTCTTGACCCAGTTTTGGTATTAAAGTATTAGCTTCCTAAAATGAGTTATTGTTGAGTTCCTTTTTCCTCAATTTTTTGGAAAAGTTTGAGCAGGATTGGTGTTAGTTCTTTTTGGAATGTTTGATAAAATTCCCCTGTGAAGCAATCTGGCCCTGGGCTTTCTTTTGTAGGAAGATTTTTGATGACTGATTGAATCTCTCTACTTGTGCTTGGTTTCTTGAGATCTATTTCTTCTTGAGTCAGTGTAGCTTATTTGTGTGTTTTCAGGAATTTCTCCATTTCATCTAAGTAGTCTAGTTTGTTGGCATATAGTTTTTCATAGTATCCTCTTAAGATTTTTTAAATTTCTTTAGGGTCAGTGGTAACGCACCCCTTCTCATTTCTGATTTTGTTCATTTGCATCCTCTCTCTTTTTTTCTTTGTCAGTCTTGCTAGCGGCCCATCAATTTTGTTGATTTTCTCAAAGAACCAAATTTTGGTTTTATTGATTCTTTCTATTGTTCTTTTGTTCTCCCATTCATTTATCTCTGCTTTAATCTTTGTTATTTCTCTCCTTCTATTTGCTTTGGGGTTAGTTTGCTGTTCTTTCTCAAGTTCCTCCAGGTGTGCTGCTAAGTCCTCGATTTTTGCTCTTCCTTGTTTTTTTAATATAGGCATTTAGGGCAATAAGTTTCCCTCTCAGCACAGCCTTTGCTGCATCCCATAAATTCTGATAAGTTGCATTCCCATTTTCATTCATCTTCCAGATGGCTACTGATTTCTCTAGCAATTTCTACTTTGACCCACTGGTTGCTTAAGAGTGTGTTATTTAATCTCCATATATTTGCATATGTTCTCATTCTTTGGTGGTTATTGAGATCCAGCTTCATCCCATTGTGATCAGAGAAAGTGCTTTGAACAATTTCAGTGTTTTTAAATTTAGAAAGACCTGTTTTGTGCCCCACTATATGATCTATCCTGGAGAATGTTCCATGAGCACTAGAGAAGAATGTACAACCTTGTACTTTGGGATGCAATGACCTATATATGTCTGTTAGGTCTAATTCATTTATCAAGTTATTTAACTTCTCTATTTCCTTGTTGATCTTCTGTCTGGTTGCTCTATCTATAGAGGAGAGTGGTGTATTGACATCTCTTACTATTATTGTTGAAACATCTACAGTTTACTTCAGTTTTGCCAGTGTCTGTCTCATGTACTTTGGAGCTTCCTGATTGGGAGCAAAACATTTATGACTGTTACATCTTCTTGGTGAATTGACCCTTTAATTAGTATATAGTGTCCTTCTTTGTCTCTTATGGTGTCTTTACATTTATGTTTATTTTGTCTGATATTTGTATAGCTGCTCCTGTTTTCTTTTGGTTTCAACTTGCATGGTAAATCTTCTTCCATCCTTTCACTTTCAATCTATTTGTGTCCTTGTATATAAGATGAGTCTCTTGTAAGCAGCATACAGCTGGATTACGTTTCTTAATCCATTCTGCCAATCTGTATCTTTTAATTGGTAAGTTTAGTCTGTTAACAAAGTTATTACTGAAAAGGCATTTCTTGATTCCACCATCTTATCTTTTTTATTTGTCAGAGCTATATAATCTTTTCCTTCTTTCTCTTTGTATTCTTTAAATTACCCTTAGTGGTACCCTTCAATTCTATGTCCTCCTTCAGCTCCTTCTCCTGTCTTTTTGTTTCAGTTGTCAGAACTCCTTTTAGTATTTCTTGTAGGGCTGGTCTCTTGTTGACAAATGCTTTGAGAACTTCTTCGTCTGTGAAAACTTTAATGTCCCCCTCAGTTTTGAAGGACAATTTGGCTGGGTACAGAATTCTTAGCTGGAAGTCTTTCTCTTTCAGGATCTTGAATATATCACACCACTGCCTTCTTGCCTCCATGGTGCTTCTTGAGTAGTCTGAACTCTTTTATTTGGTTTCCCTTGTATGTAGTAGATTGTTTTTCTCTTGCTGCTTTCCTGAAAGCATGTTTTCTGCTTCTCTTCAACATTTGACAGATTGATTAGTATGTGTCTTGGGGAAGGCCTATTTGGGTTTATTCTGTTTGGAGTTGGTTGGGCTTCTTTGACTTGTATATTTATATCCTTAAATAAATATAAGGGTTGGGAAATTTTCCCCCATTATAGTCTCAACTACACTTCCTAGCCCCTTACTCCTCTCTTCTCCTTCTGGGACACCAATGGTTCTTATATTTGTGTGCTTTGTTTTGTCTATTATTTCCCTGAGATCCAATTCAAATTTTTCCATCTCTTTTGTCATTTGCTGTTTTGAGTCTTCAAAGTCAGTTATCCTGTCCTCTATATCATTTATTCTTTTTTCTGTCTCTTCAAATCTGGTGTTGTGTTCCTCTAGTATATTCTTTATTTGGTCAACAGAGTCTTTAATCTCTGTGATATCTGCTATTTTTCTATTTATTCTTTCAAATTCCTCTTTATGTTCTTCTACTGTCTTCTTGACCTTCTTTAATCCATTTGCCATTTCACTTTATTTTATTAAGGAGAATTGTATGAACATCTTTGATTAGTTGTTCCAACATCTGTGTCTCCTCTGGTGTTTTAATTTGGTCATTAGGCAGTGCTATATCTGCCTGCATTGTGATATGCTTAGTGATCTGCTCTCTTTGTAGCATGTAAATATCTTGATTGATTTACTTTGGGAGTTGATTT
>PVIY010035638.1:0-26113 GCA_004026745.1 Myrmecophaga tridactyla
TCTATTATCGTTTTATTTCTTTTTCTGATGTCTTTTTATTTCTTTTTCTAAATCGATGCAAATGTTCTAAGAAATGATGAATATGCAACTATGTGATAATATTAAGAATTACTGATTGTATATGTAGAATGGAATGATATCTTAATGTTCTTTTGTTAAGTTTTTTAATTAATAAAAAAAGTTTATAAAAAAAAAAAGAGAGAAGCTCAATATACCTCACAGCTCAGCCGGATGGTTGGAGATGCAGAAAGAAATTGCTCTGGGAAAGCCATTGGAACCCAAAAGCCAGGAGAGAAGACTAGCAGAGGTCGCCGTGTGCCTTCCATGTGACAGAGAAGCTCAGATGAAAGCTAGCTGCCTTTCCTCTGAAGAACTATAAATTTTTAACTAAATAAATCCCCTTATTAAAAATCAATCCAGCTCTCTGCTTCTCCTGCTCAATAGACAGCCTCATCTTTTTGTGCAACACCAGCTGCATCTCTGAGGCACAACTGTGAAGGTTAGAATAAATGAATTTGGCCGTATTGGACCCCTGGTCACCAGGGCTGCTGTAAACTGACAGAGTGCATGTTGTTGTCATCAGTGACTCCTTCATTGACCTCAGCTACTTGGTCTCCATGTTCCAGTATGATTCCACCCATGGCAAGTTCAAAGGTACCATCAAGGTTAAGAAAGGGAAGCTTGTCATCAATGGGAATCCCATTACTATCTTCCAGGAACGAGATCCCACCAACAACAAATAGGGTGATGCTGGTGCTGAATATGTTGTGGTGTCCTCTGGTGTCTTCACAACCATGGAGAAGGCTGGTGCTCACTTGAAAGGTGGTGCCAAAAGAGTCTCTCTGCCCCTTTAGCTGATGACCCCATGTTTGTGATGGGTGTGAACCATGAGAAGTATGACAACTCCCTAACTCCCTCAAGATCATCAGCAATACTTCCTGCACCATCAACTGCCTGGCCCACCAGCCAAGGTCATTCATTTCAACTTTGGCATCATGGAGGGACTCATGACCACCTTCCATTCCATCACTGCCACCCAGAAGACTGTGGATGGCCATTCTGGGAAAATGTGGCATGACGGCCATGGGGCTGCCCAGAATATCATCCCTGCATCTACCAGTGCTGCCAAGGCATGGTCATCCCGGAGCTGAATGGGAAGCTCACTGGCATGGCTTTCTTTGTCCCCACCCACAGTGTGTCTGTCATAGATCTGATCTGCTGGCTGGAGAAAAGAAAGCTGCCATGTACAATGACATCAAGAAGGTAGTGAAGCAGGCTTCAGAGGTCCCCCTAAAGGGCATCCTTGGCTATACTGAGGACTTGGTTTTCTCCTGTGACTTCAACAGTGACACCCACTCTTCCACTTTTGATGCTGGAGCTGGCGTTGCCCTCAACCACAACTTCGTTAAGCTCATTTCCTGGTATGACAATAAATTTGGCTACAGCAGCAGGGTAGTGGACCTTATGTCTACGTGGCATCCAAGGAGTAAGAACCCCTGGACAACTAATCCCAGCAATAGCATGAGAGAAAGAGAGACTGCCAACTGCTGGGGAATCCTGGCCCAAATGCAACTCCCCAGTACTGAGAATTGCCGATCCTCCACAGTTTCCATCCCAAATCCCCTGAAGAAAGGGATGGGCTGGAAACCCTACCTTGTCATGTACAGTCAATAAAGTACACCCAGCCACACACACACACACACACACAAATGCCAATCCATCTCTGGTGTGTTGCATTCTGGCAGCTTTAGCAAACTAAAACACCATACAATATTTGTTCTTTTATGTCTAACTTAATTCCCTCAACATGATATCTTCAGGGTTCATCCATGTTGTAGCATGTATCAGTACCTCATTCTTGTTTATGCTTAAATAGTATTCCATCGTGTGCAGGATGTTTTGTTTATCCATTAATCTATAGGTAAATACTTGAGTTGCTTCTACCTTTTGGTAGAATAATACTGCTGTGAACATTGGTATAAAAATAGCAACTGAGTCCCAGCTTTCAGTTCTTTTACGTATATACCTAGAAGTGGAATTAATTGGATCAAATGATAATTCTATGTTTAACTTTCAGAGGAACTGCTTAACTGTTTTCTATAGTGGCTGCGCCATTCTTCATTCCCATCAGCAACGCACAGGGGTACTTACCATTGTTTTTCCCAACACTTATTCTTTTCTGGTTTTTAAATAATAGCCATCCTTTTGAGTATGAAGTGATAGCTCATTATGATCCTGACTTGCATTTCAGGTGGAGCCTTTTTTGGGTGTTGAATTCATTATAGAGTACTTTGCACCTTGAATTTGGTTGAGGGTAGAAAATAAATAGGTTGAGAGAATTATAGTGAGTTTATTCCTTTGCATATTCCTTAATATCTTTCTAAAACAATTATAATTAAGCTGTAGAATTTTGAGACAAGGCAGAAAAACAAAATAAATGTTTGAGCCATATGTCCCAGAGTTAAGCTGAGAGAGAGAATCCATAAACCAACCAAGATATGTTGTTGGCTCTTAAATGACTGAAAGCATACTTCTGAGCTCCTTATATGATATGTAGATCACTAATTCCTGGCTCTAGGAATTAGAACTGCTTGTAAACTAAACCTCTGCTTCTGTTCTGCCTTCTTATGGTACCCTGCTTGCTGCTCTGCAATGTTCTAATAGTCTCTCCACCTTCCACAAGTATTTCACCTTCCCTTCCTCATATTATATGTAGCCCAACTTGTGTGAGTTTCTGATTACATCAATATGTATTTAATAATTTAATGAAATTGTGTCTCTGGAGCAGTGTAGAAGATATGAAAGGCCAAGTCATTGTTCCCCAATATGCTTATCATCTAATTAAGAAATGTGTTACTGAAAATGTGATCATCCAGTGAAGGGCTTGTATTTAAGGTTGACTCTCATAGCCTCAGTTGCATGGGAATTCATTTTAAGAAGAAATAGATTCTTGCATAGTACAAATTTTAAAATACAATGTTGTCTATATATCTGTATATACGTGTGTATATATGTGTTCTGTGTATGTTTATTTATTTTTATGATGCCCACTACTTCTTTCAGTGAATGATTGCTAAGGATTGCTATCTTTTTTAATGCTAATCAACCTCTGAGAATACATAAAGATATTTGAACTTAGAGTGAACATTGAAACCAAGGAATTTTGAAAATAATTTTTATTCAAAGGAAAGAACCTAAGCTTAGAAGTGAAAGTTCTTTGAAAATTTAAAATGTTGGACTGCTGTTATCATCATCAAAAGACTAAATGAGAAAGAATAGGCCAGTTGCTCCATTACTTTATGTGGCCAGAATTTTTAATTTTGCCAATAATTTATTATATTTTGTAAATAAATGATTTTGTAAATCTTTAAGATGATTATTTAAAATTGCCCACCCTTATAAATTAAACTTTAATGATGCTTTTAAAGCACTATTTGTCATTTGAAGTATATGGTATTTAACGCTTAGATTTTTGTAGATGAATTTTAAATTATTGTATTTTTAATGTCATCAGGTATCAAGTGGCAGAGTGAACATGTTCAGCAGGTTAATATGTACTTACACAATTACAATAGATAACCTAGTTTGTGAGCATATACTTGTTAGGAAAATGTCTTGCTTAGGTCTGTTTAATTCTAAATTATTTAAAAGAAAAGTAAAAGCTTGCCCATGTCAGGTTAAACCCAATATCCAATACTTCGACTTTCAATGGAAAGGTAGCTACCACATAGTTTTAGAATAGAAAGTGTTTCTTCATTTAATATGCTACCTATGATTTCTTTTTTTTTAAACTTTTTTATTATGTAATATAACGAATATACAAAACAAAAGAAGAAAAAAGCAATAATTTTCAGAGCACTCTTCAGCAGGTAGTTACAGGACAGATCATAGAGTTTGTCATGGGCTACCATACCATCATCTCAGATTTTTCCCTTCTAGCTACTCCAGAATATAGGAGACCAAAAAGAATAAATACTTTTTTATCATCACAATCGACTTCTTGTGAAAAATAACATATTTACAAAAAAAAAGCAATAAATTTCAGAGCACAGCACAACAATTAGTTGTAGAACAGATTTCAGATTTTGGTGTGCTTTACAGTTCCACAATTTTAGGTGTTTACTTCTGGCTGCTCTAAGATACTAGAGACTACAAGAAATAACAATTTAATGATTCAGCAACCATATTCGTTTGTTAAACCCTACCTTCTCTGTATAACTCCACCATCACCTTTGATCTTTCTGTCACACTCTTTAGGGGTATCTGGGCTATGGCCATTCTAACTTTTTCGTGTTGGAAGGGGCTGTCAATAATATGGGGTAGGGAGATGGAACTAGCTGATGTTCTGGAAAGTTGGGCCCTCTTGGTTTCAGGACTTACCTGGACCAGGGACCCATCTGGAGGTTGTAGGTTTCTGGAAAGTTACCCTAGTGCATGAAACCTTTGTAGAATCTTATGTTTTGCCCTACGTGTCCTTTAAGATGGGCTGGAATGATTTTGGTTGGGGTTTGGCAAATTATGATAGATAGCAATGTCTAACTGAAGGTTGCAAAAGAGTAGCCACCAGAGTAGCCTCTCAACTCTTTGAACCCTCTCAGCCACTGATACTTTGTTAGTTACACTTCTTTACCCCCTTTTGGTCAGGATGGAATTGTTGATCCCACAGTGCCAGGGCCAGACTCATCCCTGGGGGTCATCTCCCTTGCCGCTAGGGAGAATTTCACCCCTTGATGTCATGTCCCACATAGAGGGAGAGCGCAATGATTTTACATACAGAGTTGGGCTTAGAGAGAGTGAGGCCACATCTGAGCAACAAAAGAAGTCCTCCAGAAGTAACTCTTAGGCATACCTATAGGTAGGCTAAGCTTCTCCACTACCTACATAAACTTTACAACAGTAAACCCTCAAGATCAAGGGCTTAGCCTATTGATTTGGGTATCCCTAATGTTTGACTCAGTATCAGGGGATTCCCTGATGGTAAAGTTTAATAGTTCCAAAATGTGCTACCTATGATTTCAATCAAAATGGGATTGAGAGGAGAAGTTAATAAAAGGAGTCTAAAGTTCAATGGACAAATAAACAGTTATGATTAGCCTAGAAAATACTGGAGGGTGTGGGGAATGAGAGAAGATATATTTTGCCAAATGTCATATTATAGACCTATAAGAAATAAAACAACATGGTACTGGCTTAACGGATCCATGGATAATAAAAGGCCCAAAAATGTTTCCAAGTACATAATTAGAATTTTGCATTTACAAATCATTGAGGAAATTTTCAATTTTTTAAAACTGAAACCATGAAAAATGTACACGAACAGGTATCTTGACCTCAAGGTAGAGAAGATCTTTTTAATCATAAAAGCAAAGAAAGAAACCACCTTAAACTGAGGTTCATGGCCTCTAGTTTAAGGTTAAAAAAATTCAAGGTGAGAAAGTTTAGAGTCATGATTGCAAATGAAGGTGCAAGATGCTCATTACTGGTAGAGGACATGATCTGATAGTTCCAAGAAAATCAACCGACAAACCATTAAAACTAATGAAGTTAGCAAGAGAGCCAAAAATAGAGCATCTTGGAAAATACTAACAAGATTTTTCTTCTTATATTTATATTGTCAAAATATTTTAGTATATACCTGCCTAGTGCAGAAAAATTTTAATAGTACTTAGAAGGCATTTACTTTATTTCAGATCTTATAATTATAGAATAATTTAAGAATTATTTATAGAATAATAAGATCATGTGATATCCTACTGATACTTGTTATTATGTATGGATATTTGTTATTATATATGGATATTTGTTATTATATAAGGAAACTAAGAGTTAAATGTTATACTGTTTTGCTTAATTTCTAAGAGAATTAATAACTACATTTACAAATTCATCTTTTTTTCTTTTTCCCATGTGCAATAGGTCAGTACTCCTGTATTTGTACCAATGAAAACTCATGTGCTGCTTCATCGAATGAGTGGAAAAGGACTAGCTGCCCATTATTTCTTTCCAAGACAGCCTTGCATTTTTGGTGATAAGATGGTCTCTGTACAAATAACATTGAACAATAGTACTGATCAAAAGATAGAAAATATACACATAGGAGGAAAAAAACTTCCAGTAGGCATGCAAATGCATGTTTTTAATCCAATAGGTAAATATTAGTTCTCATTTAAAAACTTTAGCTGTATTTGATAACTAAAGGTGTTCATCTTAAAAGTAAAGTAATATGTGTTAGCATACATAGCTTATATTTGTGTTTACTTTTCAACTAAATTTATCATACACGATAAATATATTTATTTGCCCTTACTAAATCATTCTCAGCAATGGTGATACCAGTAGTGATGAAGCGCTGGTCCTGAAGAATCATAGCTGCTGTCTGATTTTTACCGATCTCTGTCACCTTCCACCTACCTCTCTTCCTGGCCAGCATCATTCTCCGCATGCTCTTAGTTGGTTTATTGTGTATTAAAGTAAAGATCAGTCTGCCTTTTTAAATACAATACCCCCATATCTACCCTTCCCTATTTCTTTTCACATTCTATAAATTGAAAAATAAAGACAGGAGACTGAGAGCATGTATACAATTCTGCTTCTCTTCCTCTCTTTGTATGGAATATGGAATAGATCATAAGTATATGATCTATGATTTTAAAATGATACCATTTTAAATATATATTTGATGGTATTTGTACACATCATTTTAAAGTATTTTGAAACTGTTGCCACCATTTAAAAATCAGCATTTTCTTATATTAAAAGAAAATGCAGAATTCTTACTTTTCTTGGGAAAAACACAAGATATGCCACCCCTGGTCCTTTATTCCTATATGCAACATCCAGCTGGTGCTGAGCAGCAGCTGTCACCTTAGGTGCCGCGTGTGCTTTCCAGGTTGCCGCAGTGCCGGTTCCATCATGTTGTCTCCCAGCTAAGTGTCAGTTGCCATTTATCATCCCCTTTGCATTTTTCTTTCTGCATCCAGCTTGCTTCTCAGATTTACATTATCTTCCTGGTCCTTGAAAGCTGCTATGTTTGTAACCCCCTTTTTAAACAGCTTTCTCTAAAGGTATTTTCACCGAAAATACACTTTTTAATAATTAAATATAGCAGCTGGATGTCTTTGAGTTTGAATTGTTAGAGTAGTTAAAACATCTATCTCTATTCTTGCTTTTTTTTTGGTAAGTCAAGGCAATATTAAGGTTTAGTTGGAAGGAACATCAGATAAAACTTCAGTTAAAAGTGATATAAGGTTTATGTCATTGTGTCCTTGAAATGTTAAATCAGAAAGTTCAAACAGCCTCCTTTTTATAGAAATGTTATGTGAGCAAAGCGTATTGACCAGGATGAACTCAAATTTAGTTATTGTGTCTTCTTATTCATTATTTCAATTGACTTTTTCTTCACCTTCATCTGAGCTCTTGACATTGCTGAATTCTCTCATGTAGTTTCTGTAAGTCATTCAGTAAAGAAAGTCATTCTTTGTTTGCATTATGTTTTTTATACAAAGAAATAAAAGAATTCCTAATGGGTAAATCATAGTGGACTTTTATAAGCAACCAAAGTAAAGAAGAGCTAAAGTAAGTTGACTTCAGGATTCATTTAATACCATTTTTATAATTTGGTAATTAAGATACCATTTTAAAAATATATAAAGTGTCCTGATTTTTATTTTTTCAAGTTAATATATGACTAAGGAATTATAGAATACCACAATTTGTGTTCTTTTTCTTCTTTGATATCTATCTTTTTTTACTTAGTTAAAAAATTAGTTTGTGTCAAACAGCTAATATATGAATTGTCTGAACATTCAGAATGTTATCCAAAGTTTAAAACAGTAGAACAGTGTTAATATTTCTTTAAGCTGGCATAGTGAGTTTGTGGGTTGCCCTTTTGTTGGCCTATGTAGAATAGAAGAAATAAATAATGTGGACTTACCATAGAAATAAAATATGAATATATACCATTGCCTCAGTACTCATAGTAAGCTTTATTCTTCCTGTTTAGATTAATTTTTAAGATTTTGATGCCATTTATTGAATACTCTCAAAGCTTCTTCCCTGTGCAGTATATGTTTATTTGTAACACCACCTAGTTCCTTTTACCAGTAGATTCCAGTAGGATTACAGAGTAAGATATATTTAGTTGTCCTCTAATTACATCTTTAAAATGCAAGAAAGATCAAGTATTGCATTTGTATGCATTGTGAAATAAGAGAGGTAAGATATTTGTTTTATTTAATGAGGCATTTGAATATGTTAAGGGGTCCAAGAGCTTTCTTGTTTGCCATTTATCTGTTTTATTCTGATCTATAATATGCACTGACTTTGGTCTCATCTAACCCTGCATGCCACTGTACTCTCCTCTCAAGAATTTTAGGAATAACTTGCCATTTCTCCCAAAGAGACCAAGTATATGAGAGATGAAAAAGTCAACCATTAAACTCTATACACTATATTCAGTGACACTATGTTAACGGCTGACAAATTTTTACCTCTGCTGAGATTTCACTACTTACTGTAGAACTGTCACTTCAAAGTAGAAGGCATCCTATATGGCTTCATTTTTCATTATTAATAGTGTTTAATAGAGCCAGTATTTTTTCAGCAATATCCACATGACTATCTCAAGTATATAGCAGAGAATTTAAAAGCGTTATCTAAATATATAACCTAACAAGGTAAACTTTCCCAATTTAGTAGGTTACAAATGGTATAAATATTCATTATATCAATAATTTATACTGATCACTTTGCTCTTAAACCATCTATATAATAAAACCAGCCATTGATCATGTACTGTCCTCCAGCTTAGCATGGCACTGAGCTAACAGTTAATTATCTTAAGACTGAATACAGTACCAAACCATGTCAAAGAATATTATCAACAAGACATTTTGAGAGCTGTCACATTGTCAAATGATATACAAGGAGACATGATGTAGAGAGATATAAATCATGAATGCCGTCATGTTTTGGAGATGACAGCGTTTGCTACCACTATGGTGTCAGGCTACAAACAAGACCAAACCCCATATACTGTGACACAGAAGAAAGCATTAAAGACGCTAAACAACAGGCATGATCAATTTGACTGACAGAGCTGAGAATTAATAACAGTGTGTAGCTTTAGGAGAAATGTGAGAAAAGTATCATATTATTTATCCTATAGTAAAGCCTGTTTGTTGCCAAAGTTTAGGTAGTAAGTCTTTTGGCACTGGAATAGCATCCTGTTAAATGCAGTGAAATTCAAACTGGAATCAGCAAACCAACATACTTCTTAGTAAACCAATAGCATTTTTAAATCAGCATCAAATCAGTGCCCTCTTACAATGCCTAATCTTCATTGTGCCTATGAGAGGTAAACATACTTCTTAATTTATTAAGCTCATTGAGTTATTCTTTCTTCCCATCTGTTCCATCCTCCATGTCATAGTTAACATTAATTGGCAAATCATACTTACCAACAAGCCCTAAGAAAGTGATAGTCTACCAGATTAACAGTGTGCTTGCTAATATATAACTACATCTGGTATGATTCATATAGATTAGATAAGGCTAAATATTAAACTACAATGTGACTCCAGTTACACTGTAGACTTTGAGCAAAACGAAAATCAAAAAAGGATAATTTATATTTATATTAATATATAGCCAGAGTTTGGAACCATAAAAAGGATGAAATTTGGTGGTGTTTGTTTGATTTTGTTTTATCATTGTCAACTGAGAAATGAGAGTATTGTATATTATTGTATATTGGTTTAGCTATTTCCCCAATTTAATTAATAGATTAAGCTTCAGAAATTCCAAATCTATAAATGTCATTATGTTATTTGTTTTTTCAAGACAATCTGCTACTAAATTCTGTTTCAGTTTTGAAACAGAATTTGTTGTATTAACAGAATTGTGAATTAACAGAATTGTTAACAGAATTGTTGTATTAACAATTAGACTTACCATTTTTGTTTTTATGCCAGTTCTCAGTTAATTTCTGAGTATAACAACTTTATTTTTCCAGCTTTGCTTAAATTTGCATTTTTTAAATTTTTTATTTTCTTCCAGTGGAAATGTGGAACATTGTTTAAAATTTACTTTTTACATCTAAAGTAAATATTCTACAGTTTTTAATTACATAGTCCTACAAGCTTCCAAAGTCCATTATAGTTGTTCCAAGAGGCAATTTGTTTCCTTTTCACCTTCAGTGCCTATGAAGACAATATTGTAAAACTTGAAAATTTTCTCAGGAAAAGAGTTGTTTTTGGAAGCAAAAAGTGTAATATATTCATTGGAGTATGTGCAGAATTAAGTTGTGAAAAAAAGAAAACTTACTCAAGTAGAATAGTAAGGCCACCTTATAATTTAGTTTAATATCCTTACTTTGCAAATGTCTTATAAACCATGATTAAATTTGATTGTTTTTAATCAAACTACAGACATTTACATAAATTTTCAGTTTAGTTTGTCTCTTTTATATCTTCTGTGTTTAAATTATCTTGTTTCCTAGAATCTCTTGAGCCTGAGGGATCCATTACTGTTTCAATGGGTATCGACTTTTGTGATTCTACTCAGACTGCCAATTTCCAGTTGTGGTAAGTTCAATTGTTCTTCTATATTTTGTATTACCTGTAATAGATAGTAGATCAAAAACTAGACTTGCAAAAGCTTTTTTCCTTAAGAGACAAAACATTTAAACAAATTTGTTTTTCTTTGTCAATTTTAGACAAAGTTGTATAAATTATGTCAGTGTATGTTTTAGTAATTGTTATACAACTAACCAAATAATTTACCATATGATTGAAATTCATTGTTTGTTTAAAGCAGCCACTGCTAGTAATTTCAGCTTATATTACCTCTATAATTTTGGAAAATTTGTAGAACAAAATTCATGAGGAAAATACAGAAGAAATTAAAAACTTTAATATTATTGAACAGCCAAGAGGAAGTGTCTTTTGAAACATCATTATCTATTATCTAGCACTTTTTAAATGAAGTATTCTTTTTTACTTTCACTTAGAAACTTTCTGATAAAAATTAAATGAGAACCTTTGTGCAATTGGGAAAGGCTTCATAACTGAAAGCTGTACAGGAGAGTTCTTTTTAGAATTGGATTTTGTCATTGTTCCCAGATTTCCTAGAATATGGAAATCCTGCTGAAAACGATTTTCATGAATAACCCTTTGGTTTATTTTTCTTGTTTTCTGTGAACTCATATAATGTTTTTTATATTTCTGATAAAAATCCAGAGGCTATCAGCAAATTAGTACCACGCTATATTTATGCACCTTTGAGAATTGTCTTTGAACTCTTTCCTTTTATATTCTTCTGATTTTACAGTATGATTTATTTTTATGTGAAGTTGCTTTTTTTAAATCTAAAAAGAATTGTAATATTTTATCTAAATTGTCATCAGTTTACAATAGAATTTGTTACAGCTAAAAACCTCTAAGTTTAGGAAATAGACACTTTTTAATAACTTTCTAGATTAAATAACAGTGAACCCTTCTTTTTCATATACGTTTCAGTTTGCTAGCAATTTAAGCCTAATATTATACCATTTATTGCTGAGAACCTGCAATGATGAATATAAGTAATGTAGCACAACACATTGATTTTATGCAGATTATCACCTTTATGTTTTGGGAGGTCTGCTATATTAGTGATATATAAAAACTGATTACTTTTCCCAACATTGCTTGGTAATTGTTTATTATTTTTCTATTAGACAAACAACACAGATCAATATTGCTTAACACTAGACTATGAGTAACATCACTCTAAATAGATTTGCCTCCAACACCAGAGGTACATTCATTTTCATGATTTGAACAATGTGAGTCCAATGACAAAGCTCATGCACCAAGTTAGGCCAAAATTAATAGCTAAAAATGAAAATTTCCTTTTATCTATCAATTTATATGAAGAATTTTGTATATTTCTTGAGGTGTGTTTTTATTGTTTTCATTACAAAGACTTCATTTGTACTCTGTTGGACAGGATTTGCATTTTTGTCTTTCACAAGTGACTAATACTCTGAGGATAAATAAGTAGGAAGTGTTTGATTTTTATCTTATGTTGAGGAGTATATGTGAACAATATTTGTATCAGTATCTCTTTAATTTTAGAAAATGATGAATTTATTTCACCTAGAAAATAGTATTAGCTATTATAAGCATTTACATTAATGTGTTTTTCTTATGTGTATTTATTTTCTAAAATTTTTATCGTGAAGGTGTGAGTTAGTTGTTTATTTTATGTTTTATTAAGTATTTTACTAAGCATGAATGCATGCTAGATCAAAAATTATTTTTTTATGTGTTCCAAAAAGAGCACTTTGTCTTGCGTCAATTGTAATTGATCCTGAAGCAGTGTAATCACAATTACTCACTTTCTTAATTGGCCTGCCCAAAATCAGAAAATGGAAACCGATCGACAGTGTTTAAATCAATAGCTTCATAGTAGTGTTAGAGTGGGTAGCGAGATAATGGTAATGGGTAGATCAATTGGTCTTAGATGCCAATCACTGACTGTGCATTTTGCATAGTAAATAGCACTTTTTGCTTAGTGATGTGCTGCATTAGTCTTGGTAGTTCAATAAAAAGAGGGGAAAAAGCAAGTATGGCTGATACTGAATTTTTACCTTGGAATATATTCTACATATTGATGCATTAAAATTATGGGTACTAACATATTTATAAGAAGCCTTCAGAGAGAACATACACTATAAGTACACTTCTATTTATTAATAGAAAAGGAACTAGAGTATAATAACCCTATTTTAGCCCCTAGATTAATTCTATAATTATTATATATGTATAGATAATAAATATATGTATGTGACTGTATAGTTATTGATAAGCATTAATGTATCTGTTTGCTTTGCATTTTAAATGGTGAAAAAATTAAATTCTTGATTAAATTTATTGAGATTGAAAATAGGTATAATACACATAAATATATCTCTAAAAGTAGGTACAGTGCCTGTCCCGTTATTGCAGCTGTTTATGTATTAACCAATGTTAAAAATAACATCACATGGCTCAAGTTAGAGGACTGGCATCCACCTGTCTTTTGCCAAAAAATCCATTAAAAGACAGAAAATGCATTCTTTTAAAAAGAGTAGCCCAGTACAACACTTAAAGAAACCAGAGGGAATGCCATTACCTAACCAGATTTGTAAAGAATTGTTGGCAGTTAAAGCAAGAGTGATCAGAAAAACAATAACAGAAAATAAAAGCACAGGGCAAAGCACTCATAGAAGAGAAGTATTATAGCGGCAAGAACAAATCTGGGTAAAATATCAAGTACAAAGTGAACAAGTGAAAGAAAAGTTAGGGGTCTTAAGATAGTCATCAGGGTAATTAAAAAACTACTTCCAACCCCCAGGTTTCCAACCTTACCCCTAGCAGCAGGCAACATACATATTTAATCTGAGGGATAAGAATTAAACTGTAAAGAAAGTGAACTACTTGCCTACTTAATATAGGGGCCTAAGAAAGCAGCAGGATGTGAGATTGCAGAGGGGAGTCAGGCATGGGCAGAGATAAGATGAAATGCAGTTCTGTCCCAAAAGGAAATTGTCTCATGTCCTCTACCGTGAAAGTAAAGCCAATCTTATATCTGCCAGTGGGGAGGAAAGGACGTTGCCTGCCTACCTCCTAACTTCTTGTCCGTGTAACCAATTCACGTCTTACCCACTTATTTTATTGTTGGTTTATTTATTTATTCTTTTTTTTTTTTTTGTCTATCCACTTATAATAAAACCAGCCACCCTATGCAGAAGAGAGGAAACTTATAGTAATGATATTCACTACTGCTTATCAGGTGTGCCTGGCACTATTGTAAACACCTGCGTTATATGTGTCTAATTAATTCTCAGAAGAATCCTATGAGGTATTATTTTCCCCATTTTACAGGTAAGGAAACTGAGGCACAGGAAGATTAAGAAACTTGTCCAAAGTCTGAGAACTAATAGCAGAACTTGCTGTGTGTTAATTTAGCTTAGTTCTTCTTTATAAATACAAATAAATGGGCAGCTCCGGATAACCAGGCTACAGAGGGGGAGCAGATAGAGCTAAAGAGATAGAGCTAAAGATGAATACAAAGACTCACTGGCTGTGAAGACTCAACTGGCAGTTGGAGAAATAGAGTAGATACCTTTAAAATTTATGAATAATATCATCTGATTCAAGAGAACACTACATCCATAAAGCAAGAACATAGTGTTTGGAAAATTTTTTAAGTATTCTTGCAGAGTAAATATGGAATAGAATGGACACAGTTGACTACTGATTTAGTGTTCTGGGAAAGAGAACCAAGGAAATTAGCTGGAATAAAAAGCAAAAAGATGGAAAATATGAAAGAAAGGTTAAAATAATCAATTCATCTAAAAGGAAATCTGTAAGGAAAAAAAAGAAAATGAGAAATTTTTCCTAAGCCAAGAAAATGTACAAGCCTTCAGATTGAAAGGGCCCATCAAAAGCCAAACAGGAAGAATGTAAAATACTATTTAAAAAACACTTTCTGGTAAAATTTTTGATGAGAAAACCACCTTACTGTCTTCTAGAGAGAATGCAGCTTACCTAAAAAGAACAAAAATGATTCTTATCAATATTTTCATCATACTGAAGGCCAGAAGAGAAAGGTCATGACCCTTAAAATTTTGAGGAAACCAAATAGACATTTTTCATATAACCAAATATTTGATCAGTTTACTACCCATAAACATTTTCTGAAAGAATTATTAAAAGATGTACTATAATAGAACTTTTTTATCTGAGACATGGAAAAATATAGAATTAGAAAAAAATATTAATCATAAACTGGAACCAAAATCCCAACATGGACAAGTGTGAAAAGAAATAGTGGTATACTAGGATTCTTGTCATGTTTGGCAAAAAGGTTGATGGCAAAAAGAAATTTAAATATGGTTTAAATTTTTAAAGATAGCCACTAAAATAATGGAAATATGATGTATTATTACTTTCAAATAAATGAAAGGAAAAAGAAAAGGACTAATTAAAATGTGATAAATTTAACAAAGTTTGCGGGGCAGGGTGGGGAGCAGGTAAAGCCCAACAAATTGAAAACAAGGATGACTAGAATGGACTACACATACTAGTTATCACAATCCATGTCAGTGATTTAAATTCCGTTTATAATTAAACAGGTAAGAAACAAATTTCAGCATACGCATTTATAAGAACCACACCTAAAAGATATTGGCACAGAAAAGTTGAGAGTAGAGATGAAATATCAGAAAAGTGATCAAATGAAAACAGCTGTAATATTAGAAAAATTTTAAAGTATTTCAGGTAGAAAAACCACATAAAATGAGATATTTCCCATTCATTGCAATTCTTCAAGAAAATATGGCCTTTAATTAACATAGTCTTGTAGTAAAACAAAAACTAATAAAAATGCGAGGAGAAATCAACCAAGCTATGCTCACATCAGAGACTAGATAAATACATATGAATCTATACACACACACACAAGTTCAGTAATTCAGTTATCAAGCTTGATTTGAGATTTATGTGTGTTTGCAGAGAATACTGTTCCTGCTTACAGAGAGTACATATTTTTTTTAAAGCATTCATAGATACATATAAGAAAGATTAGTAAGGTAAAAGATAATAAAACAGAGGTCTGCTAAATTACAAAAGAGTACGCTATACAGCGCTATACCGATAAATCAGAATGTCTAGATGAAACAAATGATTTTCTAGGAAAATATAAATGAGGAATTAATAAGGTTAAATTCTATCCAAACTTAAAAAAACAGATAATCTCTAAAATACTTAAACTCTTCCAGATCAAAGAAAAAGAAAGCATCCCATGTCATTCTATAAAGTTAATTGTGGCCCTGATTTTTTTTTAAATATTTTTATTATAAACAATGGACAGACATACAAACATTCTTGACATATAAACATTCTTGACATCATTACAATCAGTGACTCACAATACCATCACATAGTTATGTATTCATCACCATGATCATTTTTTGAACATTTGCATCACTCCAGCAGAAGAAAGAAAGAAGGAAAGACTCATACATGCCATAACCCTTTTGACTCTCTTTCATTGACCGCTAGTTTTTCAATCTACTCATTTATTAGAACCTTTGTTCCCCCTATTATTTGTTTATTTCTTACCCGTATTTTTTACTTATCTGTCCATACGGTAGGTAGAGCATCAGACAAGGTTTTCACAATCACACAGTCACATTGCAAAAGCTGTATCATTATACAATGATATAGCTGCAGGAACATGGCTGCTGGAACACAGCTCTACATTTCAGGCACTTCCCTCTAGCCTCTCTAATATACCATTAACTAAAAAGAGGATATCTATATAATGCATAAGAACAACCTCCAGGATAGCCTCTCGACTCTGTTTGAAGTCTCTCAGCCAGTGACACTTTATTTTTCTCTTTTCCCCCTTTTGTTCGATAAGGTTTTCTCAATCCCTTGATGCTGAGTCCCAGCTCACTCTAGGATTTCTGTCCCATGTTGCCAGGGAGGTTCACACCCTGGGAGTCATGTCCCACGTAGAGAGGGAAAGGGCAGGGAGTTTGCTTGCCATGTTGGCTGAGAGAGAGAGAGAAAAAGAGGACACATCTGAGCAACAAAAGAGGTTCTCTGGGGGTGACTCTTAATCACCCTGATTTTAAAGCCACAAAAGTGAGCACATGAAGGTTCACACCATTTAGGAATGTAAATTCAAGTGACTTCTGGGCCACACAAAACCTCATTAAACACCAGCAGCATCCTCCTTCAAGTCAGAAAGTCAAAACCTGGACGGTCACTTTGAACACCGTATGTCACATGAAAACAGAGGGTCTAGCCAATACAGAAAGACAGTGAAAAACAGTAAGAGGTGCAAATCCTAGATGGGAATAGACCAAAAAAATTTTATTCACTATGATTATCAATTCAGAGTATTTTGGAATAAACAGAAAAATCTGTCATTCAACTTACTGAGTTTAGAATCATGAAAAGCAATAACACTTTTGTGTACTAGAAATTCCAGTTTTTAAAGATTGTGAAAAAATTATTCTATTTACAAGAACAACAAAAAAGGAATAAATTTGCAAGAAATGTAATAACTGAAAAAAACCCTGAAACTTTCTTGTAGGCTGTAAAAGAAGATACAAATAAAAGAACAAATATCCTATGTTCCTAAATAGGAGACCGTCTTCTCCCCCAAGTTAATTTTCAACTCCAATGTGATTGTAGGCTAAATACCAATAGGCCTTTTCATGGAACTTGACAAACTTTTTTAAATGGAAAAGATTTGCTTTTTAAGATCACAGTATTCTTGTAAACCCTGTTAACTAAAAGTGGCTATTGACACAGGAATCAGTAAAACAACAGAATTTAAAAATTAGAAATTTTGTGTGTCATAAAAGTGGTATTCCAAATCAGCAGGGAAAGAAAGGACCATTTAGTTGATGGTGTAGGGACCATTATATGGAAAGAATAAAGGTAGCTTTCTTCCAGAGAATACTCTAAAAATAAATTTCAAGTGGTTTATGATTTAATTATAAACACAAACTATAAAAGTGCTAAAAGATATAATACACAAATGTTTTCAAATTCTTTAAGAACAAAAGCCTTTTTAAGCAAGATACATTAACCATAAAAATATAAAGAAAATTGACAGGTTTTGCCTATTAAAAAATTTGAACTTCCCTACAAAAAATTTAGATACCAAAAGCATGTAACAGAAGATGAGAAAGCAATGCATCATCTTTAGCTAACAAAAGTTTAATACTCAGAATATGTAAGAAACTCTCACAATTAAAGAAATGGATCCAACAGAAAAGTAGGAAGAGACTAGGAATAGGCAGTTTAACAAAAAAGAAACAAAGATAAACCTATAAAATGATGTTCAAAATCACTAATATTCAGGGAAATAAAAATCAAAACAATTTCACCCATCAAATTGGCGAAATTTTAAAATAATTTTATTATCTGGTATTGACGAGGAGGGAGAAGAAAAGCATATACTCTTGTATAAGTGGGACTTTAAATTGGCACCATCTTTTTTAAGGCAGTTTAGCATTATCTGTCAAAATGCTGAATATTCATCCTCCTCAATTACTTATACCTGTGTAGAAATAGATTCAGCCAAGGATGCTGTGTTTGTAAAAGGGAAAAAAATGGAAATGGTAATCCATAGGGAACTGCTTAAATAAATCATGATGCATCCTTATTTATGTGGGTTCTGATCACCTACTATGCATTAAGTTCTATATTGGTTATTTTATTTCATTGAATCCTTAAAGCTAAGCTGCAAGATTTCTTGTTTCTCACTTCATAGATGAGGAAAGTTGAGCCTCAGAATGGTTGGGCTGCTTGCGCATGTCATCTACCTAGAAAATTTACCAACTTGGATCCTAGGAGTGTGTGAAATGAGATTATGTGTATTACAAGTATAAGCATTACAGTTAAATTTATAAGTAAGATCTTGTGTTACATTATACTGTTATACCGTCTGATGCCATGTAGCAAGGCTATTTATAGCATCCTGATAATGCTATTTTGTTGATCTGGTAACTGTTAATTCCTATAAAAAGTTTGAATAAGTTTATGGTTATGGTTAGGTGTGTCATGTGTTGCATTTGTTTGGAGTGTTTTGTCTTGTCCTTCCTTCCAACCCAACAATGCGGAGAGTATTTGGACACCTTGGAAACTCTCAGTTTTGACACAGTGGGTTGGAGAAAAGATGATTATCTAGAAAAACCCAAAGAGGTTAAAATGAGGTAGTTAATGAACCACAATCAAAATACATAAAAACTGAGAACCAGAATGTAAAATCTTTTTTGAATCATGTGATAGTAATAGATACCTAAGTATCTGTTTAAGTGCTACTTGAATATAACTAAATAATTTTCATTTTCTTATAAAGTTCATTTAAAAAGGATGTTGTATTCACTCACATTAATTTTCATACTGTATATTCTGAAATTATAAGATCCTCATGGGGCAATACTTTTGCCTTGCATTGGGTTGTAATTAGCACAATGCCATACACTAAGTAAGATTTAATTAGTGTTTTTGCTGCTAGTAGTGGTGGAGAACTGAGAGTATATTCCGTTGAAATAAATATCATGATTAAATATGTATTTAACATCTTTAGCAATGACATACAATAATCACACAGTCTTACACTTATAAATTACCTCAGATAAGAGATTGAAGTGGAGGTGGAAAAGAGAAATAAAATTATTTTTAGAAGATATTTCTCCCCATGTTTCACCAAAGGAGATGAGAGAAAAAGAAAATAAAAACTATAAGAAGAGAGAAGCAAATGAAAAAGAAGCAAATAGTAAAAAGGGAGGCATTGAAAATAGTGGAGCACATCCTAGAACACTCACGTAAATGAAAGTAAAGTTTCCCAAAAATAAATAGGAAGCATTCCATCTTACTCGCTACTAAGCCAGACCTGCTCAGAAAGTGGCACTGTCTTATGTTACACACTATTATGTTAGTAATTATACACTATTATATTAGATTTTGCATTCATCTGTGTAAGAGGCACCAACTGTAGTGGCTTAACCAAGTAAGGGTTTACTGTTTTCCTAAAAGAAGGTAGAGGTCGGCAGTTCAGAGCTGGGTGGTTAGTGCACAATGTCTTCAGGGTATAAAATCCTTCCAACTTTTTTTTCCTGTACTAATCTCATGAGCATGTGGTGCTCATCCTCCTGGTCACAAGACGGCTACTCCACTTCCAGGCTTATATCTGCAATCCAGGCAAGAATAAGAGGAAGGAAGTAACAGAGGAAACAACCATGTCTATGTCAGAAAAGCAAAACTTTACCCAGAAATCCCCAACAGACTTCTCTTTATGCCTCATTGGTCATAACGGGGTTACATGATTAAACTCTAGCTACAAGAGAGGCTGAGAAATGGTGTTTCCAATGGATGCATTGCCTATGTGAAAAAAAAGTCAGGATTATGCCAAATAAGAAGAAAGAGAAAATATGTGGTTAATATGCAATATTAGGACCTGCCACGCAGTTTTATTACATGTGCCTTCCATTTTAGATAAATTTATATCCTTAGCTTTTTGTATATTACTACTTATTAACCATTTCACTGACTACAGATATTAAAATGTGCATTGGGCAAAAGCATATCTAGTCAAAGTGAGTCATAAATATTGCTTACTGATAGTGGGGACATTTGAAGATCACCTTTTCCCCCCAAACTTAAACACGTTATTTACTCACCTAGACTTTCATATATGCGTTAGAGCACAAATCTCTCCATCTTCTTTCTGTGCCCATTTCCACCCTTCATCCTTGGCATCAGTGCTACGTAGCCACTTTTAGTGGAGGGAGTATGTGGTATCAATAGGAGTGTTGGGAAAGAGAAAGCTATAAGTTCAGCTCTAATTAAAAAGAAAAAAGAACTAAAACCTAGTGATCCTTTAACTTTTTAAATTGTGTACTTTTAGTAAAAATGTCTTTAGCATACACTCCCCATATGCATAAATTTATTTTAATTATATAAGCATATATATAAAATACTCTATTAATATATATGCAATAGACAGACAGCTCCTTCATCAACCTTTACATATTTCTCTTAATGTGACTTAGCCTTCTGCCATATGAGACTTGGTCTCATCTTTCAAATGTTCTACCCTCAATACTTCTCTTTATCTTAGTCACTCCATGCTGTTTCAGAACAGATTTCCTTTCTCTGTTCCAGGACTAACCCCTTCTCCTATGTTCTTGTGCTCTTAATTCAGACTCTTTCACTTCTTCTAAGATCTTGCCATCATCATCCCTTTGTCTCTGCCTCTTCACTGGCTCTTTCCCCTCAGCTTTGGAACATGCTTAGGTTTCTTTAAGCATAAAATTTTCTTTTCCCTCTGCATCTTCATGAAACTTTTACTGCTTTCTGTTTCTTCTTTCACTGCCAGTCTTTGCAACACAATTCAGCTCATCACATTCTGCCCTCTTCCTCCAACCTGAACTGCTCTTGTGAAGGTAAACTGAAACTAATTGCTTTTTATTTCTCATCTTACTTTGCCTCTCTCTGATATCTGATGCATACTTTATGCTTGACCACTCTTTCTTTACTATTCTCATTACTTTGAAACTCATATCTGTAACCCCTACCTCTCTCTGCTGAATATCTCTTCCTGGGTGACCTAGTTATAACCAAAACATAATATGGTTAAAGTGAAATCATTTTGTCTAACCACCAAAACTGTTCTTCAGTATGTTGTCATCCATCCAATTCACATTAGAAAGTTTCAAAGTCTCTCCCTCCCATCCAACGCCACATATATCCCTTCTAATTCTAGAATATCCATCAAATATCCTATCTTCTCCATTCTCAGTGCATTATATAATGAAATAAACACTGAATTTGGAGTCAGGTGATCAAATCCCAGTGCTGTCACTTATTAGCTGTGTCACCTTAGGCATGTTTAACTTCTCTTCAGTTTCCTTATCAGCAAATTTGGGGTAACAGAAGCTGTCTCTTATATCATTGTTAGGATTAACTAAAGTAAAATGCTGAAACCCTTGCCTAGATCTACCTGCCTCTAGTTCCTCATCTCTATCGTACACCTGCTGCTGTGTTTCTAAACTACGAGTGGAGTAATTTCCTTTCCTAAGCCAAGAGCTTCAGGTAGTTTCCTGTTGCTCTCAGGAAACATCAAAGCACCTTTGCTTAATTATGTAGCTAAAGTAACCACATAATTTAACCACACAAAACAGAACACTTTAGAGTGTGAAAGGAGGCACTGACTAGACAAGATTCCAGGCCACCCACCATAAACTGGGGCTGTCTTAGAGAACTGGGATGAGTGGGCCTACTGTATATGCTGCTTCTTATACTGAGCCCCCCACGTCATCTTTTGATACAAAGGCTGCTCACCATTCACAGAAACACAGGCGTAGACCAACTAAAATACCCTTCTTCCTCCTCCTGGGTCTACACTTCTATTTATCTCTTAAGGCTCAACTCGAATTTTACCTCCTCTAAGGAGACCTTCCCCAACTTATTTTCACCTCATTCCCACAGAATTATAGTCCTTTTCTGTGGACTATAGTAGTTCCCACATCTCTCTAATGTAGCACTTACCATTCTGTTATAATCACAATTTAACTCTTTCTCTACTAGACTTGTGAGCTTCTAGGGCCAAACTCACTTTTCATTAATTCCCCAGAATTGCACACAGTACATAGGATCAAGTTTGTATTCAGTAAATGTTCATTGAATTAATAAATTATTTGGATTTATTGATTTGCCTTGAATAATCCAAATGTGAATAATTTTAAACGTTGTTTTTTCAATCTGTTCCCTACCTTGTTCCATAAAGCAGCTTACAAGAATATAATACATAATAAGTCCTGTAATGCAGAAGGGCCAGCCTCTCCAGAACTTCAACTAGTTGCATCCCCCATCTCATATTATCAAGCCCCTTCCAACATGAAAAAGTTAGAATGGGCATAGCCCAAATACCCCTAAAGAGTGAGATAGAAAAATCAAAGGTGATGGTGGAGTTATACAGAGAAGGTAGGGTTTAACAAATGAGGATGATCACTGAATCTTTTAGTCTCCAGTATCTTAGAGCAGCTAGAAGTAAAAACCTAAAATTGTGGAATTGTAACCCATACCAAACTCTGAAATCTGTTCTACAACTAATTGTTGTGATGTTCTCTGAAATTTATTGCTTTTTTGTATATATGTTATTTTTAACAAAAAAGTCAATTGTGATGATAAATGCACAGCTATATGATGCTACTGTGAACCATGGATTGTATAGTTTGGATGATTACATGGTATGTGAATATATTTTATATATATATATATATATAGCAATAAAAAATGAAAAAAATTTTTAAAAATTGTAAACACATTAAAGATGGTGGAGCACCCTTTTATCTACCTTATCGACAGACGAGTAAAACATATGGGTTAAAAACAAATAAATAATAGGGGGAACAAATGTTAAAATAAATTTAGTAGATTGAAATGCTGGTAATCAGTGAAAGGGAGGGATAAGAAGTATGGTATGTATGAATTTTTTCCCATTTTCTTTTTATTTGTTTTTCTGAATTGATGCAAATGATCTAAGAAATGATCATGATGATGAATATACAACTATGTGATGATATGGTGAATTATTGATTATATAACAAGAATGGAATGATCGTATGGTAAGAATGTTTGTGTTTGTATGTGGTTATCTTTCATAAATAAATTTTAAAAAAAAGAGAGAGATAATAAGATTTAGAAACTAAAAAAAAAATGGTGGAACAGAAAGGTAGAAAACCCTGGGTCTCTAAAGGCACAATTAACCCATTGAATCAACCTTTGACTGGTAACTCCTTCTCTTCTTGTATACTAAATATTAAATGCCTAATACTAAAAAGACTGATGGTTGGACTTCTGCTTATTTGAAGCCAAACATATTCCTAACTGATACAACACTCATCAACCTAACTTCAGACATCTAACTTAAAAAAAATTTTAAGGCAGTTTTAATATTACCACATACCTAAACACAGTATAATCACTCCATTTTATTCTATATTAAAAACTAAAGCTGCAAAAGTGATCAGACTTTGTCTGTAGATATGAATGACACTGATCTGGATAAGGCTTTTATATAAATCAGAATATTGGGTAAAGGATGATATGGCCCATATTTTCAAACTTCAGCCTCTGTGCAAGATCAAAAGGAGAGAGGTTTATTTGGTGCAAAATTTATATATTTGGTAGCACATTATCTAATTTTACTTCTGTGGTCAGTTTACTAGAATACCATAAGCACAAGGAATCTTGAACCGGTTGTGAGATCATGTTGATTTGACAGGTTAGTGTGATGCTCTGTTATATCCCAGAGTCATTTGGGCAAAGAATAAAAAAGTATTTGCAAAGTCCCCTTGGAGAACTGAGGTGGAAGAAGGAAATATTTAACTTACCTGTCTGGGGAATTCCATATTCTTGCAAGCAGGGACAACCAATTCAATAGGCTGAGGCCTCAATCTTGGAGCTCGCCCCAATAAAACTTAGTCCTGCAAAGAAGAGGCTAAGGCTACTGATAAGTATGCCTATGAGTCACCCGCAGAGCACCTCTTTTGTTGCTTAGATTGTGGCCTCTCTCTAAGCCAACTCTGGCAGGTGGACTCACCACCATCCCCACTATGTGAGACATAACTCTCAGGGGTGTAAATGTCCTTGGCAACATGGGACCTGACTCCTGAGGATGAGCTGGGACCCAGCATCATGGGAATGAGAAAGCCTTCTTTACCAAAAGGGGAAAGAGAAATGAGACAAAATAAAGGCTCAGTGACTGAGAGATTTCAAACAGAGTAGGGAGGTTATCCTGGAGGTTATTCTTATGTATTATATAGATAACCCTTCTTAGTTTCTGGGATATTGGAGTGGCTGGAGAGAAGTGCCTGAAACTGCTGAACTGTGTTCCAGTAGACTTGATTCTTGAAGAACACTGTATAACTATAGCTTTTACAATGTGACTGTGTGATTGTGAAAACCTTGTGTCAGATGCTCCTTTTATCCAGGGTATGGATAAATATATATGGATAAAAATAATTAGTAGGGGGAGATAAAGGATAAAAATTGAGTAGATTGAAATACTGTGGGTCAATGAGAGGGAGGGATAAGGGGTATGGGATGTATAAGTTCTTTTTTTTCCTTTCTCTTTCTTTTCCTGGAGTGATGCAAATGTTCTAAAAATGATCATGGTGATAAATACATAGCTATGTGATGATATTGTGAGCCATTGATTATATAATATAGTTGGACTGTATGTATGTGAAGATTTCTCAATAAAAATATAAAAAAATAAATATTTAGAAAAAATCTAATCTAAATATTGCCACATACAACAACTGTTGAAGAAATTGAAAAAGAGGTTATGTTTCAATTAGAGATAAGAACAAAGCCGATCAGGTTGGGACTAAGGTAAATCAGAGTACAGGGGTAAGGAGGACATCGTATTTTAAAACTTCACCTACTCTATGAGACCACAGGAAGAGAGGTTTATTTTGTCCAAAACCTAAATTTTCTGTAGCACATAATCTAACTCACTCTGTCTGGAGAAATCATTTAAACAACCCAAACACATGGAGCCCAGAATGGGAATGAGAGCTTGTAATTCTGTATAGTTTAATATAAAGCCTGGATACATCCCAGAGTATGTTGAGCAGATAATTAAAAAGTATTGGCAAAGTCCCTTGAGGGATAGGAGAATCTAAGCCTACCTATAGTTATACCTAAGAGTTACTTCCAGGAACCCTCTTTTGTTGCTTAAATGTTGCCTGTCTTTAAGCCCAACTCTGCAAGAAAAATTATTACTTTCCCTTCTACATAGGACAGGACATCCAGGGGTGAAAGTCTCCCTGGCAGTGTGGGAGCTGTCTCCCAGGGATGAGCCTTGCCCTGGCACCATGGGATTGACAATGCCATTCTGACCAAAAGGGAAAAATTATACAAATAAGGTATCAGTGACTGAGAAAGTTCAAATAGAGTTGAGATATTGCTATTCATCGTGGTTTGCCAAACCACAACCAAAATCATTTCTGCCAACCTAAAGAACACCTAGGGCTTAATCTGAGATTCTACAAAGGTTCCATGTACTCTGGTTACTTTCCAGAAACCTTCAACCTCCACATAGGTACCTAGGCCAGATGAGTCCTGAAACCTAGAGGGACCAGCCTTTCCAGAACATCAGCTAGGAGAGGGGGCCAAGATGGCGGCTTAGCAAGGTGCGCGTTTTAGTTCGTCCTCCAGAACAACTACTAGATAACCAGAAACAATACAGAATAGCTCCCGGAACCACGATAGTGACCGAACACACAGCGCACCCAGAACGGGAGCAGCTTAGACCGACGGCAACTCGCCGGATCTGGAGAGTCTTCCAAAATTAGAGACACGACATCTTTTGCTGGTGGGACCCGCAGGCAGACGAGCGCCACCTACTGGGCACGATAAGAAAGGCAGAGCCCAGAGACTTCGCAGGAAAGTCTTTCAACCCGCCGGGTCTCACCCTCAGGGAAAACTGATGCAGGTGACTCCTTCCCCCTGGTAGGAGGCCAGCTTAGTCCGGGAAAATCCAGCTGGTGCCA
>PVIY010035639.1:0-26110 GCA_004026745.1 Myrmecophaga tridactyla
GACTAAGCTGGCCTCCTACCAGGGGGAAGGAGTCACCTGCGTCAGTTTTCCCTGAGGGTGAGACCCGGCGGGTTGAAAGACTTTCCTGCGAAGTCTCTGGGCTCTGCCTTTCTTATTGTGCCCAGTAGGTGGCGCTCGTCTGCCTGCGGGTCCCACCAGCAAAAGATGTCGTGTCTCCTTTAATTTTGGAAGACTCTCCAGATCCGGCGAGTGCGCGAGTGCAGTCGTTTGGATTCAATCTCTGCTACTGTTTCCTTTCTCTCCGCGGAGCCGCGTATCCATTTTGCTCTCTTAATAGTCTTGTAGAGGTGGTGTAGGCCAAGTGCACTGATTTGGCAAATGTGAAACTGGGTCAGTTTTCCAAAGAGATTCTAAGGATTTATCTGGCTATCACAATCCCCAGTTATTCCATGAGTTTGCAATAAAAATACTTGAAAGACAGTTGAGTTTTCATTGCCAGAGAAAGGACTTTGCCAAGGTTACCACTGAAAAGAGGGAAGCTTGGAACAAAATTCAGGCTTTCCCTACGCCTGACATGTCATTTTGTCTGGAACCATTAGCAGGAGGCAAGAGTGCTTTAAAAAAGTCTTGAGGGGATCTCAGAGCTCTGCAAGGACAGCACTATAGGAATGACTTGAGCAGTTCATAGGGAGACAGGAGGCATGATCTAAAAGTCTTCATGGCTAGAGAAAAAAGCAAGTGCACCAGGATAGAATTGAGTTGAACTGACAGCAAGGGAGGGTTTTGATATCCCTTAGAGGGGAAAGTACTAATCCTCCAGGGACACTTGACACTGATAGATTTGCCTTTAATTCGTAAATACATGTAGAGTAGTTTAGGTTTTGGATATGTAAACTTGAAACATTGAGCATTCTCTTCCTATGTATGGATCCTTACATATTTTTTTTTTCTTCTAGGACTTCTTTAGTGCCCGTCTTTGCAGCACTTTGAAGGGGGCTTTTGGGGATTGGTATCTAAAGGAAAATTTCTAAGTTGGAAATGCTTCTAAGATCTACCTTGTTGAATATGACTAGTTACTAGAATACTAAGTAGCCCCCCGACTTGCTTATTATACTTTGGTGATAAAGTACTCAACTGGATGTTCTGTCTTTTCTTGTCAAAGAAAGACAATTGCTTTTAAGAAAATAGCACTTTGAGGCACATTTCCTGGAATCGCTACTTAACAGTTAATCCGATTCTTTCGACAACTAGTTCTGAAGAGGAGAACAGTCATGGACGATGATTGGATGTAGCAGTATCAGAATCCTACAAGGATGAGGAAGATAATGATACAAAGAATTTAATCCATTAGCTGGAAAAGTCAGTTAAGAATTCATTCATTCTTTTGGCTACTCAGAGGTTGAATTTGCCCTTTGTAATGTGGGCTATCAGAGGGCTTAAGGCAGAGCCTGGTATCTAGTACTTAGATTCATGATCATCATGGAGGCCCCAGAGAAGAGTTTCGCTCTATTGCAGAGTGTTTGCATGGGGAATGTGTAGTGGGGGTGGGTGGGGGAGAGAAGAAGCTGGAGGGTTCCTTTTGTGTAGGGAGTAATGTGTGTGTGTGCTGTGTATAGCTTTATACTTAAGTACAAGACCAGACACTGGGGAAAAAACTCAGAATGCAAACAAGCTAAAAACACCCATAATTAACTTAGTGACAGCTATTTAAAGCTGTTTTTCTCAGACCCTTTTCTATGCTTATACTGCAAAAAATGGTCATACTCCTGTGTGATTGTGAAAACCTTGTGTCTGATGCTCCTTTTATCTACCTTATCAACAGACAAGTAAAACATGGAATAAAGATGAATAATGGGAACAAATGTTAAATTTAGATTGAAATGTTGGGGATTGGTGAGGGGGAGGGGTGGGGGTATGGTATGTATGATTTTTTTTGTTTTTTTTAAATTTCTTTTTCTGAATAGATGCAAATGTCCCAAGAAATGATCATGATGGTGAATATGTAACTATGTGGTGATATTGTGGATTACTGATTATATATGTAGAACGGAATGATCAAAAGTTAAGTGTTTGCGTTTGGTGTTTTTTTGGTATTTAAAAAAAATTTAAACAATGAAAAAAGTCATCATACATACTACTTTATAATCTATACTGTGAACTTTCCCATACTTGTAACGCATCTGGTAATAGCTGCATTGGATTTCATTTCAAGAACATAGTTTACCAGGCACTTCGACTTTTTTCCGTTGAAACAAGCATTGTAAATTTAGAGTACACTGTCCATACAGATCCTAAGAATATATCTGCCCACTACAATCCCCTGTTGTCCGTAGAGATTACATTAAAAATACTTAGAAAGTTTCAAAACATTAGGCTTAAGTCAGTGACAGTGAGTCTTAAATGGGAGACATCTCAGGAACAAATCGGTTTTACGTAGTTTACTTTCAAATCGCAAAAGTTAAAATACATTTTAATGAAAACTTGGCAAATATATGTAAACTAAGAAACCATTCACTCCCAGAAGCTAAGTAATTATTTTAGACATATAGGTGAATTTTCTCCTTATATGTATCTTCTTTTTTTCTTTTTTTCAAATAGCTTGCCTTCTGATACTTTATTTTTTAAGCATTCTCAGCTGAAATGTGTTGTGGAACAGCTGAGATTTAGGAAGTCGTTTTCCTTTCACCTGGTTTTAAATGGTTTTCATTTGCCAGATAACACCATACTTAAGTGCGTTCTTTGCCCTCAGGTATGATACAATGCTGGTTTTTTTTTCTATCTTTGAAAACTATGGAGTTCATGTCTTGTTATTTATCATGGATGTATTCCTTGTGTTAGGGCATTAAAAGGTTGTAATATTTGCTTAATGATTCACCATGTGGCTATGTCATAATTTGGCCATTCCTGTAGAGTTGGATGGTTTTGTAAATTGCTTTTTATTCAGGATTTCTCCCATACCCAAAGCAGAACAGTATACTGAACCCCAATCAGCCAGTCTCAATAGCCATCAACCCATTGATAATCCTGCCTCATATTTCTTTAAAGTATTTTTATCGATAAAACTTAACATATAAACATTCTTAACATACAAACATTCCATACATGGTACTATCAATGGCTTACAATATCACATAGTTGTGTATGCATCACCATGATCATTTTTTTTAACATGTGCATCACTTAGAAAAAAATACATACTGTACCCCTTATCCTCCCTCTCATTGACCTCTAGCATTTCCATCTACCCAATTTATTTTAACCTTTTTTCTCCCTATTTATTTTTTATCCATATTTTTTACTCATATGTCCATACTCTAGATAAAAGGAGCCCAAGTCACAAGATTTTCCGAATCACACAGTCAACATTGTAAAAGCTGTATCATGCAGTCATCTTTGAGAAACAAGGCTACTCGAACACAGCTCTACAGTTTCTGACACTTCCCTCTAGCCACTCTAATACACCATAAACTAAAAGGGGGATATCTATATAATGTGTAAGAATAACCTCCAGGATAACGTCTTGACTTTTTGAAATCAGTCAGCCACTGATAACTTTTTTTTTTCCCTCATTGCTCTTCCCCCTTTTGGTCAACAAGGTTTTCTCAATACCTTGATGCCACGTCCTGGCTCATGCTGGGATTTCTGTCCCATGTGGAGGAGGAGGGCAGTGAGTTTATTTGCCACGTCGGCTTAGGCCACATCTGAACAAGAGGGTCTCTGGAGGTGACTTAGGCCTAATTTTAAGTAAGCTTGGCCTATCCTTTGCAGGAATAAATTTCCTAGGGTGAACCCCAAGATCGGGGGCTTGGCCTGTTGATTTGGTTGTACCCACTGCTTGCGAGACTATCAGGAATTCTCCAAATGGGGAAGTTGAATATTTCCTCCTTTCTCTGCGTTCCCCCAAGGAGACTTTGGAATTATTTTTTTATTCACTGTCCAAATCACTGGTATTTATTGAGGCATCACACTAACCTGGACAAACCAATAAAATCTTACGCCCTGTTCAAGATTCCATGTACTTAGAGTGTTAACTAAACTGACCATACAAGTTAAATTAGGAAATGCACTACCCAAAATATAAATTTTTCACCAAATATACATCTTTCCCTTTAGTCTCATACAGAAGTTGAAGTTTTAAAATATAGATGATGTCATCCTTTACCCAGGCTTCTGCTATACCTTAGTCCTATCCAGATCAGCTTCATTCAGTTCTCTGCTCGATGTCTGATCACTTTTTTAACCTTTTAAACAGTTTCTGTATGCTGCCCCATATTATTTTTAAGCAAATAAAGACTGATATTTTAAAAATACCACCTATAAGTGGGAAATTAAAGGTGAGTGAAATGCAAGGGGAACAAATATTTGCATTAGGAGTAAAAGAAAAGTTCTTTTTCTTTGCATCCAATCTTGACAAAATGTGTAAAACATCAGATTCAATTTAACAAGCTGCTATTTGAAAAAATCATCCAGTGTGCCTAGTCACACCTTTAAAATAACATATAACCTTCCAGATGCTGTTTCTACATTAGTAAGAAAAAGTTAAATGAGTCTTGAGGGCAGGGAAATGTACAGTGCAATTCATGATAACAAAGGAATCGGGGGAAAAGGCAAAAACAGTTCAGGGTTACAGGACAAGTATGATACTTAACGTTGTACAGAGCAGATTTGAATTAGGTATGTTACATCATTTCCTTTTCCACAATGAATGTGACCCCACAATGAAACCGGTTAAGAAAGGTTATAGAGCTTGACTGGTGGAGTAATAAAAATGCCCATCTCAGAGGGTCAGAGGAGGAAATGCAGGGCCCGGCACCTGAGCCTGACTGACTGGGCCCAACAAAGGTTTGCTTTTGTTACTGAGTACTTTCCAGAGCTGATTATAACTAAATTCCTGGGGAATTTTTCCTCCTCACAGCAATGTATATTGTTGAATAAAGCCTTTAAAAATACATTGGCTTTAACTAACTTTAAGTTGAGAGCATTGTATTCAGAAGTCATGTTCATAATTTCAGGTTGTGATACCTTGTTACAATATGACTTTTTTTCTAAAGTGCAATTTTATTGAGATAATAGTGACATATCATAATCACCCAAAGTATACAATCAGTGGTCCACAGTATCATTATATAGTTGTGCATTCATCACCCACAATCAATATTTGAACATTTTAATAACTAAAAAAACACCAAAAACATCCCTTCCCCCTTATCCCCTTTGTTATTTATTCATTTATGGTCTTTATTTTTTTACTCATCTGTCCGTACACTGCCTAAAGGGAGTGTCAGTCACAAGGTTTTCACAATCACACAGTCACACCATGAAAACTATACAGTTACCACGATCATCTTCAAGAGTAAAAGCTACTGGATTACAGTTAAACAGTTTTAGGTGTTTGCTTCTAGCTATTCTACTATACTAAAAACTAAAAAGACACATCTATAGAATGCATAAGCATAACCTCCAGAATGATCTTTTGATTCTATTTGAAATGTCTCAGCCACTGAAACTGTTTCATTTCTCTTTTCCCCCTTTTTGTCAAGAAAGCTTTCTCAATACCATGATGCCAGGTCCAGGCTCAAACCTGGGAATCATGTCCAACGTAGTTGGGGAGGGCATTGAGTTTACCTGCAGAGTTGGCTTAGAGAGAGAGGTCACCTCTGAACAACAAAAGAGGTTCTTGGGGGTGACTCTTAGGCATAATCATAAATAGGCTTAGTGTCTCCTTCACAGGAGTAAATTTCATAAGCTCAAGTCCCAAGATCGAGGGCTTTTCCTGTTAAATTGGTAGGCCCCGATGCTTGTGAAGATATATATGGTCTTCCCCAGGTGGAGATGCGTAATATTTCCACACTTTTCCCCTGTCCCTCTAGGGGACTTTGCAAATTCTTTTTTTATTTTCTGCCCAGATTACTCTGGGATTATCAGAGCATCACACTAACCTGTACAAACCAACAAGATCTCACTCCCTATTCAAGGTTCCATGTAATTATGGTGTTTGAATGAAATAATCATTCAGGTTAAATTAGCTAGTGTGCTACAAAAAATATAAATTTTGCACCAAATAAACATCTCTCTTCCTTTGTTCTCACACAGAAGTTGAAGTTTTAAAATACAGTCAATATCATCCTTTACCTTTTAGTCTGATTTATATAATATGGCTTTTAAATCCTTTTGATTTTCCTTGCATCCTTAACTGTTTTGTAAAGATTACAGCTGTCTTTACATCAAATTAATAGCTGTAAATTATGTTAATATATTAAATTTCTAATGTTACCTTTAGAAATTTCAAGTTGAAAAATGTATGAAGACTAATGAAAAATTCAAGACGTATGAGAATTTAAAGCAAACTAATCTGTTATGCATGATTCATTGGAAAAGTTAAAAGCCTTGCATGCTTGGATATGTCTGTGTAAGGATGTGGCAGCATATTAAAACGTACAAGATTGTAATTGCCAGCAATGGTGATTTGGTTTTTCACAAGAAATATATTTAAAGACAGCCTTAACCGTTGTTGCATGATGTCTCGCTTTCTGCTTCACTTCTCCTTGTTTCATTACCTTTGAACCTAAGTGAACTAAAGAGTACATTCAACAAATTTAATTGGGCTAATATGAATAAAGTGGTCTGTTCGGTACCAGGATAAAGGGATCCTGAGTAATTTGGCAAGGGAGAGCACTGCTTTCCCTAACTTCCAGGGCTCAGCGTGATTCTTGGTCAGCCTCAAAAATGGACTTTTTTCTCTAAGAAGAAAAATATAAAATTTGACTACAGGACATAGAAGATCTGAAGAACTGAGAGACACGCTGTATTCATAAGAAGTGTCAATATTTGAGGGTCAGTTCTTTCAACCTAAATATGCAATGCAATTCCAAAATCCCAGTGGAATTTTCTTTGGAATTTAAAGCTGATTCTAAAATTTCTCATCTGAAAGAGAAAATTGTGATCAATCACCAAGAGTTTTTTGATAAAAGAAGATGAATAAAAGGAGACATGTAACAAAATGTCCTCTAAAACTACAGGAATAGAAGCACGTGAGTCTGGAGGAGGACTAAATGAAAAAACCAAGGAAACAGGCTTGGCTAAACAGACTTAAAATATGATAGAGGCATTTCAAATCATTGAGGAAGAGACCATTAAAAAAAAAGTTTCAATCCAATTGACCATCCATTCAAGAAAATATAAATTAGATCTCTGCCTTTCACCATACACAGAGATAAATTCCAGATGGATTAAGATATCTAAATACAGAAAATGTCTAAAAACACCAAAGGGAAGTGTAAGAGAATATTTGTATTTTTATGATGTGGAGGAGACTTCCTTCCTCTAGAAGATAATAAGGCAGAAGCCGTAAAGGAAAAGGCTTTTTAAAGTTTTATTTTTATTTAATTTTCAAAGCACACTTCAACAAGCAGCTACACTGACATAATATTTTTGTTCAACTTTTTTTTTTTTGCATGGGCAGTCACCAGGAATCAAACCCGGGTCTTTGGCATGGCAGGTGAGAACTCTTCCTGCTGGGCCACTGTGACCCGCCCTTTATACAACTTTTATAGGTTTTTTTTTTTTTTAAGCTAGAATCTAAGAAATGTTAGATTGGGACAAAATGTTTGTAACATGTATCTCACAGGCAATCAAGGGTTAAATGTCCAAAATCTAAAAGGAGTTCCCGTAATTAATATCAAAAGGAAAGAACTCAATTAGAAATAGGAACAAATGATATGAAAAGACAATTCACAAAAGAAGAAATACAAATTTAAAAAATATTAGTGCATTAGCAATGAGTGCAAATGGAAACAACATCGATACTATCTGTACTTTATAGATTTAGTACAAATGAAAGAATATTTCAAGTTGGGGTGAAGATGTGTGTTGAAAGACATGAGCTTGCTGGGTGGAAGTGCAAGCTGGAACTCCCTCTCCCTTTCCCTCTCCCTCTCCCTTTCCTTCTCAGGGTGAGTTGGACCCATGGCTTAATGGGTCTGGGAGTCTTGAGCCAAACTGGAACTTTGGGCCACCTCAGAGATCACTTCAAACCCCCAACTGGCCAAGAATCCAAGTAGTGTGGTTGAGAAGAGCAGGATACCCCACTTGGAACCCTGAAGTGAGCTGTGCATCATGTGGAGTTATCTATCCCAGTAGTATGACTGATTTATTGATAAATTGCAGAAGTTTCTGAAAATCATCTTAGAATCAACTCTTTATTATCCACACCTTTGCAGGGAAGAGGAACAGTATAATTCATAATGGTCTGTAATTTGTGATTTGCCGTCTGCATCTGAATATAGATATCTCCATTCAGGATCCATTGGATATGGACATCTATTTGTAAGTTCATCATTCCTTTTAGGTGAAAGATTCAAGAAAGGGATATCCATAAAGATGTTATAAAGGATGAGTTGGGGGCATTCAAGGAGAGGAGGACCTTGGGAAGAATCTATCCCAAATCTCTTAAAGTCTATGCTCACCTTTCTCTCCTTCAACCTTTCCTAAGTCCCTCCAAGAAAAATTCCCTCTGGTCTTCAGCTAGACTGACAAAAGGTTTTGCAAAGACTAACATCATTGAAGATAAGTGGAGGCATTTGTATCTCTAATGATAACTTTTTGGACTTCTTTCTGATTTACTCCCAGCTCTACCAGGAAGCACAGGAAATAAAATAATCAACAATCCAATGGACTTAATCACCTGGCTCTTCACTCGTGTTGGTGAGAAGTAGAACCCCTGAAAAATAACGTAAGACTGGGAGGTTCATTGGGAAGACAACTCTTTGGGCAGCAGGAAGATAGAGTCTACTCTGTCCTAGATGCTGAGACAGATCAGCCAATAGACAAATTCCCTGGTCTCTTGGAACTACAATTTATTGATAAATTAAAAAATGTGTACATGATATAATTTCAGGGAGTAGTGTTATGAAGAAAAATAAAGGGGGATAGCGAGCTAGAAAATAATGGGGAAGTGGTGTTATTTTGGATAAGGCGTTTAGAGAATGCTGCTCTGGGACAGTGTCATTTCAGAAGAGACATAAATGGAAGGAAGGAGCCAGCCATGAGTAGGTCTGGGGGGAAAGCATCCTGGTCAGAGAAAACCACAACTGCAAATGTCCTGAGGCCTAAAAGCTGTTTTTGTCAAGAAAGAGAAAGAAAGTGAATCAGTGCTGGGGAGCGCAATAGTTGCTCAGGGGAAAGATGTAGGTAGGAACCAGATCATGAAAAGAGTTTGAGTTTGGTTCTAGGTGTAATGGGAAGGCACTTAAGGGGTTTCTACCAGAAAGCAGTGTGCTCTGGTTTACATGGTAAAGCTGATCTTGCCTGCTCTAACAAGTTGCCACAACCTTGGTGGCTTAAAACAGCACATTCAATAGGTCACAAGTCCAAAATGGGTCTCACTAGGCTAAAATCAAGGTGTCAACAGGACTGAAGTCGCCTTCTGAAATCTCTAGGGGAGAATCGTTCTTTTGCCTTTTCCAGCCTCTAGAAGCTGCCCACATTCCTCAGCTTGTGGCCTCCTTCCAACAATCCCTTCACTCCTACCTCTTTTTCCGTCATCACATTTCAGTCTCTGACTCGGACTCTCTTCCTCTTTTCCTTATGAGGGTCCTTGTCCTTATACTTAGGGCTCACCCAGATAATCTAGGGTAATCTCCTTATCTTAAAGACCTTAATTTGATCATGTTTGTAAAGTCCTTCTTTGCCATGGAAAATAATGTAGTCACAGGTCCCGGGAATTAGGACATGGATTTCTTTGGAGTGCAACTATTCTACCTTCCACAAAGGGCAAGAGTGGAAGCAGGAAAACCAAGCGGGAGATCACAGTGACGGCCACGTTGAGAGGTGAGTAACTTGGACCTCGGGGATGGAGTTGGAGGTGGGGAGAAGTGTTCAGATTCAGGATATACCTTAAAAGGCCCAGGAATACTCAGTTCTTTTTTAGTTTTTTTCCTCCTCTCTTTGTTATTTAGGGTGAGGATGCCCTAGAGGAGTTTCTGCTCCACAGAGAAAGAATTCTAATTGAAACCTTGGGTTCCCACCCCTTACAGTTTACCAGCACACTTTTGGCAAGGAAGATAAAGAGAATGGAATTTTGTTTCCAGAAAGTTGTACTGCAGTGGACAATAAAATTCTCTCTCTCTCTCTCTTTTTTTTTTTTAGGTGTATAAACTATTTGTTAATAGACAAGGCCTAATCAAGGGATTGAGAAAGACTCCTTGACCAAAAGGGGGAAGAGAGAAATGAGACAAAATAAAGTGTCAGTGGCTGAGAGATTTCAAACAGAGTCAAGAGGTTATCATGGAGGTTATTCTTACACGTTATATAGATATCTCTTTTTAGCTCATGGTGTATTGAAGTGGCTGGAGGGAAGTACCTGAAACGGTTGAGTTGTGTTCCAGTAGCCTTGTTTCTTGAAGATGATTGTATAAATATGGCTACTGGAACACAACTCAACAGTTTCAGACTGCGGGATAGTGAAAGCCTTGTGTCTGATGTTCCTTTTATCCAAGGTATGGATAGATGAGTAAAAAAGTATTGATAAAAAATAAATAAATAATGGAGGGGAACAAAGGGTGAAATAAATTGGGTAGATGGAAATACTAGTGGTCAGTGAGAGAGAGGAGGAAGGATATGGGATGCATGAGTGGTTTCTTTTTTTCTTTTTACTTCTTTTTCTGGAGTGATGCAAATGTTCTAAAAATGATTATGGTGATGAATATACAACTATGTGATGATACTATGGGCCATATCATCACTATTGATTGTACACCATGTATGGACTTTATGTGTGTGAAGATTTATCAATAAAAATATTAAAAAAAAAATAGACCAGGCCTATGGACTAATTTCTTCTTGGACACACCCATGGTACGACCAGGGGGGCAGTGGTCTTGGCATGCTGGCCTCGGACACGAAGGCCCCAGAAGAGGCGCAGCCCTCTGTGGGCCCGAATCTTCTTCAGTTGCTCTGGATCTTCACAGAGCTTGTTGTCCAGACCGTTGGCCAGGACCTGGCTGTACTTTCCATCCTTGACTTCCTTCTGTCTGTACAAGAACCAGTCTGGGGTCTTATACTGGCATGGGTTCTGTGTAACGGTAATCACATGCTCTGCCTTGTTCCCAGTGAGCGCTCCTGCCCTCTTGGCGAGGTTGCTGTCTGCTGTTCTCAACACCCCCTGAGCACACCTTCGTCTCACACCCTTAACGGCAGTGATGGCAAAGGTTGTTTTCCATCGCCCATCGATGCTGGAGTTAAGTACTTGCAAAATGTGCTGGAACTTCTCAGGGATCACTACAGACTACAGCAGCGGCAGTGGCATGCAGGTTTCTGTGGAAGCAATACAATTCTTACATCAAAAGTAATAAGTAGACTTGAACGTAGTCCCTGCTTTAGGATTTGAAGAACCCTGATCCTAAAATGGCACACAGAGGGCTTATTGAAGAATCTAAAGTTGATAGGTGCAGGTGTTTTTATTTTATCTCATATTCCATTTCTTTCTGTCCATCTACCCATTCCTCTATCCATCCATTAATCAATCTAATTTTTTTCACTTATTTCAAAGTAAGTTACAGACATAAATACACTTCCCCATGCACATTATTAACTGGAGTTCAATATTTGTTTATGATTTTTTTAAAGTAAAATTTGCATCGATTAAATGCACAAAATCTTAAGTGAATCGCTTGAGGAGTTACACCTGTGTAACCTAAACGCCTCTCAAGATAGAGAAAATCACCTTCTCCCCAGGGGTTCCCCTCATGTCCCTTCACACTCAACCCTTGTCCCCTTCTCCACCCCCAGAGGCCTTTTTTCACCATACATTAGTTTTGCCTATTTTAGAACTCCGTATAAATGGAGTCATACTCTTGTATCAGGCTTCTTTCTCTCTGAATAATGTTTTTTTTTTGAGATTCATCCATGTTATTGCATATGCCAGTAGTTTATTCCTTTTTATTGCTGAGTAGGAATCCAAAGGGTGAATATACTATAATTTTCTATCCATTCTGCCATTGACGGACAACTGAACTGTCTCTAGTTTGGGGCTATGAGGAATAAAGCTGCAATGAACATTCTGTGCCAGTTTCTTTGTGGGCACATTTTCATTTCTCTTGGATAAATATGGTACAATTTTCAGTGTCCCAAGCATCTGTAATGATGGACTAAACAGGAGTTGGTGTATGCTTAGAAAGTTAAAAAAGTTGGCTGAAGGGATAATAGACAAAAGCTCTTTGTTGCATCCAGTACCACAAGCATGTTTATCTCGCTCAAAGCGGGACCAAAGCGAACATACATATCTTGAGTTCCCACTATGGACCAAGTTCTGTTCAGGGCATCCTGAGGCTCCAATGTGAGAACACATGCTCCTGGCCAGAAGGTGGAACTGGTCTGCATTCATTCATCCTCGGAGCTTAGGTTAGCACCGCCACAGCTAATTCGTACTTAGCTATGTGAAGTAAATGGAAGCTCCCTGCCAGCAAAGGATTTAGAATTGCGTACCAGTTACTCAAACAGGCTTGGGAGAGACATGACCCAAATGACATACTTTAGGAGCACCTGCCCAAACTAGCTCTGGAAAATTACCCAAGATTGGCTGCTGAACTAACTATTTTACAGGTTTTAAGAATCCACTGGAGGAATTTAGCTGTGTCTTCTAAACTAAAGTGCAATATTTCCCATGTTCCAGCAATTACACTTTTTAGTATATACTCTAAAAAAATACAAGAGATCCAGAATTATGTTGATGCCACAATTGTTTGTAATGGTGAAAGCCAAAAATAGCCCAAATGTCTATTAGTAGGGATTAGCTAAATTAAAAAATTCTGCTCATAGGCCTAAGATCCCTTTAAATTCACTACAGGTAATATTTTTTTGTCCTTTTAGGAAAGAAAATTTAAAAAAGGAAGTAAGAGCATGTACCTATAATTTTTGTTCTTATGTAAATTCCACCAAGAACTGTGCATATTTTTCTCATAAATAAATTAAGAAATTGTGACAAATGGAACATATAGTTGCAAAATCCTTGGAAGAAATCTTAGTTTACAAATAATATCAGCTAGCTGTTAATTTCACTACTTAAAAAACAACAGAAGGGTGCACGGGTGGTTCAGTGGGTAGAATGCCCACCTTTCATGTGGGAGACCCGGCTTCGATTCCTGGACCATGCAACAACAACAACAAAAAATGCTTTTAAAAAACAACAGTGGTCCAGCAATTAATCCCTCCTGGAGTGAGGTAGCATGCCTGACAGTGTCATCTCTGTCCCAGGACAGGTTAAAAATGCAGAGAACACATCCTGCCTATCAAGAGACTCTAGATTATGGACAAACCCCTCTTCCCATTCTCTCAAAAGTCTTCCTGGTGGCATCCATTGTTCATTATAGTAAAAAAACTAGAAACAACCCCAACATCTATCAACAAGAGAAGGGATAGATAAATTGTGATATAGCCACATAATGGCCAATTACATAGTATCAAAAATGAATCCACAGCTCCACACAACAGGGGTGAACCTAAGAAACAATACTGTATTTGAGTGAAAAACTATTCACAAAGGAGGTATTGGTTTTTATGATTTTGCTTCCATTCAGCCACCCAGATCACCCCGTCCTTCTTTGCCTCAGTCTGTGCCCCAAAAGTTTGAATTCAATGGATGGCAGTGCAGGGACTTCTTTGTGCCTGGGTTCCAGTTATACCCAGCAATGGGAGATGCCAGCAGGATATCAAAGGGCCAGAGGACAGAGAAATTGGAGAATTTCTTCCCTGCTCCCTCCTGCTCTGGCGCCATGGTGCTGGCAGTGGCTGCGATTCCCTCTACAAATATATTATTGTCCCACAGCAACTTGTCCCTGGACCAGCTCTCATTGGGATCTCAGAATGGGTTTGTTCCTATTGCTCATTCAGGCTTTGTGTAGTCATGACTTCCTACTGTGGCTGCTCTCTGGAACCCTAATGATCCTCAAGTCTGCCCACAAGTCTTTAAATAATAGTACCTTCATTTGAACATGAGTGAAACTTTGTTTTCTGGTGAGATCCTGGATGATATAACCTATGTACAGTATGGTACCATTTTTATAAAGCTTAAAACCAAGGAAACTAAAGAATATATTATTGAGGGATTCCTAGATATCTAGTAAAACTTTTTCTGAAAAGTAGGGTAAGAGTCTATTAAACATAAAGTTCAGGCCAGTGGGCATATCTGGGGCCACTGAAGAAATGAGTTTGGGAGGACCAAGTAGGCAGCTTCAACCATGTCGGTAATGTTCTTATTTTTAAGCTGGATGATGGGTGTGCTGGTTTGAAGCTATTATGCAGGCCAGAAAAATCATGTTCTTATAATCCTAATCCAATCTTCTGGGGCAGACCTATTGTTAGGTGGGATCTTTTGATTGGGTTGTTTCCATGGAGATGTGACATACTCAGTTGTGGGTGTGACCTTTTGAATAGGTTGTTTCCATGGAGATGAACCCACTCAATTGTGGCTAGTACCTTTTGATTAGACGGAAATGTGTCCCTGCCCATTTAAGGTGGGTCTTAATTAGTTTATTGGATCCTTAAAAGAGCTCACGGAGAGAGAAAGAGTATAGACACTGACACAGATGCAGACACTTGGAGATGCTAGGAGAACCAACACAGAGAGCAGAGAAGTGAAACCAAGACACAGACATTTGGAGATACTAAGCTAAGAGGTGAAATCCAAAGTTTGCCCTGGAGAAGCTAAGTGAGGACCCAAAGACACTTAGAGTGAAAGCCACTGGAATCAGAAGTTGAAAGCAATGAAACCTGGGAGCAAACAGACAGCAGATGTCACCATGTGCCTTTCCATGTGACAGATGATATTGGCTTTTTCTTCAAAGTCGTTTTTTCTGGATGCCCTAGTTTGGACATTTTCACAGCCTTAGAACTGTAAACTTGTAACTTAATAAACCCCCTTTATAAAAGCCAACCCATTTCTGAGATACTCATTCTGGCAGCTTTAGCAAACCAAAACAATAGGTTAGAGGGAGTTCATCTTAATATTCATTTTAATATTGAGCTTAATAACTTACAACTATACTATATATATTCTCTAATATGAACCATACTTTTTAAAAACTGTGGGGCAGATCTGATAAAACATGAAAAAAAAAAACCAACCTTCACAAGCACAGGACTAAAATAGAAGTCATACTATAACGATATGCTACAAGGTATTTGGTAGAACCTAGCAGGGTAGAAAAAAAAAAAACCTTGACTAGTCTCTAAGTAATATGATTCCCTGAAATTTCCAACTCATTGCCTTTTTTTATTATGAAAAACATTTTTCTTAAATTAGAGAAGTTGTGGGTTTACAGACCAATCATGTATACAAGATTCCCATACACTATTCCACCAACACTTGCATTAGTGCAGAAAATTTGTTACACTTGATGATAGCACTTTTTTTGTAATTCTGTTTTTTAAAAATATTTTTATTGTAAACAACAAATCACTGCTTTTTAAAGTCAAGTTTATTGACATACAGTTTATATAAGTAAAATTCACCTCTTTTATTGAATAATTCCATGAGTTTTCACAAATAAATGCATTCCCATAACCACCATCAGAATTAAGATAATGAATATTTCAATTGCCCCAACATGTCCCTTCAGCCACTTTGTCGTCAACTCCTCCTGCCACCCATCAGGCTCTGGCAACCACTGATCTCTTCTCTGTCTCTATAGTATTGCTTTTGCAAAAATGTCATATAATTGGAATCATTAAATATGTAGCCTGTTGAGTCTGGCTTCTTTCACTTAGCAGCAAGCTTTTGAAATTCATTTGGGTCATTGTGTATATCAGCAGTTTATTTCTTTCTTCTGCTGACTAGTATTACATTGTGTGGCTGCACCATTGACACTTTGTTTACCCACTGACAAGCTGAAGGACATCTTGGTTGTCTCCAGTTTTTGATTTTTACAAATAAGTCTCTTATAAACAACCAAATATAGGTTTCTGTGAAAAAATGTATTTTCATACCTTCCTATCTAGGAGTGAGATTAACTGGGTCAGATGGTAAGCATGCACTTAACTTTGTAAGTAACACCAAGCTGTTTTCCAAAGTGGCTGCACCATTTTGCATTCCAACCACCAATGCATCAGTGAGAGTTCCAGTTGCTCCACAACCTTGACAGCACATAGGGTAACTAATTATTTTTTTTAATTTCAGTCATACTAATATGAGTTGTGGCTTTAATTTTTATTTCCCTACTGATTAATGATGTGCAGCTTTTTATGCATTTCTTTGCCATATTGGATGAAGTATCTATTCATTCTCTTGTTCATTTTTAAAATTAGTTGTTTATTGTTGAGTTTTGAGTATACTTTATGCATTTGGGATACAAGTCCTTTATCAGATATGTGTTTTGCAAATATTTTCTCACAGTCTGTGCCTTGTCTTTTTATTTTCTTAACAGTGACTTTCAAAGGGTAGAACTTTCTAATCTTGACAAAGTCTGTGGCAGGCAGACTCCAGGAAGCTGGAATGACCCATCCATACTCTTTGTGTCCTCGTGTGATTCCCTGCCCTTGAGTGAGTTGGGGCCAGTGCCTCACCTCTGGCCAATAGAATACAGCAAAGGTGATAAGAGTCACCTTCTGGTTATGTTACATAAGATTGTAACTTCTATATTGCTAGCAGAGGCTCTCCCTTGCCTTCTTGGCTTATGTGCTTTTATGAAGCAAGCAACCATGCTAGAGAGGCCCATGTGACAAGTAAGTGAAGGCAGATTTGTCACAGCCCAGCAGGGAACTGAGGCCCCCAGACTGAAAACCCTTCAGGAACTGAATTCTGCTAAAAATTACACGCCAAGCCTTCAGATGAGACCCCAATCTTGGTCAACACCTTGCAGCCTTGACAGACATGCAGAGAGAGGACTCAGCTAAGCTACACTGGACTCTGGATCCACAGAAACTGTGAGCTAATAAACGTGTGCTGTTTTAAGCCATTGTACTTACATAACTTGTTATACAGCAATGGATAACTAATATAAAGTCTAATTTATCAAGTTTTTCTTTTATGGGTCATACTTCGGTGTTGTATTTAGGAAATCTTTGCCTAACTGAATATTACAAAGATTTTGTCTTAGAGTTTTATAGTCTTAGATTTTACCTTCAGTTCTATTATCCATATTGTGTCAGTTTTTGTGTATGGTGTGAGGGTCAGAGTCAAAATTCATTTCTTAGCTTATTGATTGTTAAACACCATTTTTGTTGTTGTTGAAGTTTTTATTTCATAAAACTCTGCAATCATAAACTCTGCAAACCAGCTAGATCTGGAAGGGGAAGATAATGAGGAACCCAAAGAACTGCAGCAAGAGTACAATGCTGATAGGAAACTGAGAACAGACCAGGGTAGGTGGGACACTCTCTTGAGCCACAGAAGAAATGGTCTGGTGGTTAAGAAAATACAAATCAATTTTATTAGATTTGCCCACAGTTGGCAATGGTGATCTTATTGCTGGCCTTGCCATTCCTGGACCCACGGCTTCCACAATATTCATGCCCTCTTTCATCTTGCCAAAAAAGATCATGTCCTTAGCACTACAGATGAAAAACTATGAACCATTTGTGTAGGGTCCAGCATTGGCCATGGGCAAGATGCCAGGACCCGTATGTTTCAGGATAAAGTTCTCATCATCAAATTTCTCTCCATAAACAGACTTGCCACCACTGCCATTAAGGTGTGTGAAGTCACCACCCTGGCATACAAATCCAGAAATAATTCTGTGAAAGCAGGAACCCTTATAACCAAATCCTTTCTCCCCAGTGCTCAGAGCATTAAATTTTTCTGCTGTCTTTGGAATTTTTTCTGCGAACAGCTCGAAGGAGATGTGGCCCAAGGGCTCGCCATTGATGGCGATGTCGAAAAACATTGTGGGACTGACTATACTGCCGGCAGGGGACTGTGGTGGCACCATTTTTGACAAGATGATCCTTTTGCCATAGAATTGTCTTTGCACCCTTGTATAAAAATATATTTTATGGGCCACGGTGGCTCAGCAGGTAAGAACGCTTGCCTGCTGTGCCCGAGGACCCGGGTTCACTTCCTGGTGCCTGCCCATGTAAAAAAAAAAATATATATATATATATATATATATTTTAATTTTACTATATAATGTATTAGTGAGTATACCAGATTACATTATCAATTGACTGTATTTGTGAGGGTCAATTTTTGGACTCTATGCTGTTTTATTCTGTGTCTATTCTTTCACCAATACTACACTGACTCAATTATTATAGTTTACTACACATCACCTCATCTCAAGACTCAATGTAGTTCACTATAAATGTTCTTTTTCAACATTGTTTTGGGTATTTTATTTCCTTGTCTTTACATATAACTTTTCTCAGTGGATAAGACGACTCTGTGGGGAAGAAAGTAGTTAGTGCTCTCCCTTTTTTACTGACTACTGAGGCATTCATCTAATCTGCCACACAGCTAGTACATGGTGGAGCCCAGAGTAGAGCCCAGGCCAGCTGACCACAGAGCCCATATAAACATGGTAACATATTGTGGTTAACATATATATATATATAAATGTGCCCTTTTAACCATTTTAAAGTGTGCAATTCAGTGGCATTAGTTACTTTTACAAACTTGTGCTACCACCACCATCATCCATTACCCAGTCTTTTCCATTACCTTAAGCAGAAACTCTGTACGCACTAAGCAATAGCTCCACAGAACCCATCATTTTGCATATATAAAAGATAATTTTATTATTATTTTACTATATAATGCATTAGTAAACACACCAGATTACATTTTTTCAAATGGCAAATGTGGAAAAAGATAACATTTCTCTTTGATCCCTAAGGAAAACCTGAAAATCATATGTTCTGGGAGATTAAGGTAACTTTGACATCTGTGATCCTGTCTATGAGGACATCAGTGATGTAAAGGACATCTTGCTAAGTTCTTCTATCGTAGTCCTTGCTCAAGATGCTCATCTTTTTCTCCTGAAAGTCTTGTTTTTTAGCACCAGGTCATGTGTTTCTTCATAACTGTATACAGAATCTGGTCAAGAGAGAGTTTTTGTGTGTTCATATGGAATATCCACATAAGGGCTGTAGCATACTATCATCCTGCCGTTGGACATCAAAGCAAGCTCTACTTTGTAACTATAGTCATCTGCAAGAGAACAGCACATATATTTATGATAAACGTAAATACAGCTCCATTTGGGAGTGGAAATAAGTGTTTCAAGATGGTTCTGCTTGATATCACCAATTTTACTTACTGCTGCAAATGCCACAGCGAATCAAGATGCTTATCAGATGGTATTAAAAGAGATGTTTTAAAGAGAAACTGCTTTAAAAATCTACATTGAGGTACACCTAATTTTATGCCCACTATTTTGCTAACGGTGGTATGGGAGGGATGCAAACCTTTGTCTTCTGGCCATGAACCTCCACAGATCGCCACTGTGAACCCACATCTTGTCTCAGTCGAGCCCATACTTTTAAACTATGTTGGGTATAAAACACATTTTTTCGGTGGGGGGAGGTATGCACGGGCTGGGTAGTGAATTCTGCTCTCCTGCATGGCAGGCAGACGTTCTACCACTGAACCACTTGCGCACCCCCAAAACACATTTTTTTTAAAACAAAAATGGACCATATATCGAATTCTGTTTGTAATTTTTTTTTTGAAAATCCAAACAATATAAAGAGAGACAAATTTATTAATAGTACTGGGCTTTTTGTTCTATTGAAATGGATAAACTATTTATGAATTTATTACTAATCTTAAATTTGCCATAATAATTCTCTTTTGCCAATTGAAAGAGCTAATGCTCTTTATTACGAGTAATACATTTAAACCCAAAGCTCATTTTGTTAGCATCTAATTTAGTAATGGAATCAACTAAGCAATTCAACAAAAATTTGAATGTCTATGTTCTAGATGCAGTACCTAGAACATATACTATTTCATTTAATTCTCATGAAAATCCATGGATAATTATGGTTGTTTATTTATGCCAGATGAGGGAAAGGAAGTTCCCTAAGGTACTACAGCTAATAACGGGTAGGCGATGTGGTTGTAACGTGCTGATTTGGTAAACTGTACTGCATGTCCTAGAGCTCCCGTCCCTGCATGCTTCAATTAAGGTGGGCTACAAAGAGACATCTCGCCCAACGTCGAGAAGGCAGAAGTGAAGCAAGAACCATGCTGTGTTACACTCAGCAGGCCTCTGCAGGGGAACCAAGTGCTCGCTGGAGCTCATGGGCCTTGCTGTTTATCTGCCGGTTCACCTCTTGCATGGACAAGCAGCTGGGCCTGCAGCCACTTCAGAGTGGCACTACCTCTCCCCAGATTCTCTGGAAGCTACTCTGATTCCTGGGCCAGGTGTGGCATAGCTTCTTCACACATGGTGCCAGCTTCTCCTGCAAGACACCCTCATCATTAAAGCTGTAGGCAGTGAAAGGCTGAATTGGCTCCAATCTATATCCTTGTGGGTTCCAGTTGGTCCTTGCTCTCACCTACATTACCCCCATCTTCTCTTCCCAACAGGCTTCCAGAGACTGTTTCACCAGCTTCCCCAATCATATATGGTCAAAGCCCTGTAATAACTACTGCTTTCTGTGGCTGAGCCCTGGTTACTGATACAAGTTATAACTTAAAATAAAGAGTTTAGATGGCCAGAGGGAAATAACTTCAACCATTCATATTTAAATATCTTGGAGGCACATCTGAACTTATTTTTTATTTTTTGATGGAAAATCAATGTATTTTGAAATTTTAAGACAGCTACCCCCCTGCCCCAACTTTTTAATTGTAAAATAGTAGTTACAGGATAGATCCTAGAACTTATTTTTTATTTTTTGATGGAAAATCAATGTATTTTGAAATTTTAAGACAGCTACCCCCCCGCCCCAACTTTTTAATTGTAAAATAGTAGTTACAGGATAGATCCTAGAGTCTGTTATGGGCTACCATACAATCCTCTCAGGTTTTTTTCCTTCTAGCTGCTCCAGAATATAGGAGGCTAGAAGGCTTAAATATTTTTTTTATCATCACAATCAACTTTTTTTCCTTCTTTTTTTGGTGAAAAATAACATATATACAAAAAAGCAATAAATTTCAAGGCACAGCACCACAATAAGTTGTACAACATATTTCAGAGTTTGACATGGGTTACAATTCCACAATTTCAGGTTTTCACTTCTAGCTGCTCTAATATACTAGAGACTGAAAGAGATACCAACTTAATGATTCAGCACTCATATTCATTTGTGAAATCCTATCTTCACTGTAAAACTCCACCATCACCTTTGACCTTTCCATCCCTCTCTTTAGGGGTGTTTGGGCTATGGCCATTCTAAATTTTTCATATTGGAAGGGTCTGTCACTAAAATGGGGAAGGGAGATGGAACTATCTGATGTTCTAGGGAGGCTGGGCCCTCTAGGTTTAAGGACTTCAGGACTTATCTGGTCTGGGGACCCATTTGGAGGCTGTAGGTTTCTGGAAAGTTATTCTAGTGCACTGAACCCTTGTGGAATCATATATTGCCCTAGGTGTTCTTTAGGATTGGCTGGAATGGTCCTGGTTGGGTCTTGGCAGGTTATGATAGGTAGCAAGGTCTACCTGAAGCTTGTGTATGAATAACCTCCAGAGTAGCCTCTCAACTCTATTTGAACTCTCTTAGCCACTGATACTTTATTAGTTACACTTCTTTTTCCCCTTTTGGTCAGGATGGAATTGTTGATCCCATGGTGTCAGGGCCAGACTCATCCCTGGGAATCATCTCCCATGTCACCAGGGAGCCGTTCACCCCTGGATGTCATGATCCACACAGGGGAGAGGGCAATGATTTCACTTGCAGAGTTGGGCTTAGAGACGGTGAGGCCACATCTGAGCAAAAAAGAGGTCCTCCAGAAGTAACTCTTAGTCATGCCTATAGGTAGGCTAAGCTTCTCCACTACCTCTGTAAGCTTCACAAGAGTAAGCCTCAAGATCAACAGCTTGGCCTATTGATTTGGGTGTCTCTAAAGGTTGATACAAGTTATAACTTAAAAAAAGTATTAGGGAATGTGACTGTGTCACATTCTTGTGTCTGATGCTCCTTTTATCTACCTTATCAACAGATGAGTAAAACATATGGAATAAAAATAAATAACAGGGGGAACAAATGTTAAAATAAACTTAGACTGAAATTCTAGTGATTAATGAAACGGAGGGGTAAGGAGTATGGTGTGTATCAATTTTTTTCTGTTGTCTTTTTATTTCTTTTTCTGAATTGATGCAAATGTTCTAAGAAATCATCATGATGATGAATATTCAACTATGTGATGATATTGTGAATTACTGATTATATACGTAGAATGGAATGATCATATGTTAAGAATGTTTGTGTTTTTCTTGTCATATTTAAAAAAAAATTAAAAATAAAAAATTTTTTAAAAAAAGTATCGGGGATTCCCTGATTTCCTGATGGTAAAGTTTAATAGTTTCATAGTTTTTTCCCCATCCCTCAAGGGACTTTGCCAATACGTTTTGATTAACTGCTTAATATATTCTAGGATATATCCAGGCATTACATTAAGCTGCGCAGGATTAAAGGCCCTCATTCCTATTCTGGGCTCCCTGTGTTTCAATTGTTCAAATGAGTACCCAGACAGGTTGAGTTAGATTATGTGCTACAGAGAATTTAGGTTCCAGACAAAATAAAACTTTCTTTCTTCGGTCTCAAAAACTAGGTGCGGTTCTAAAATATAGACAATTTCTTCCTTAACCCTGTGTTTTGAATTACCTTAATCCTGATGACTGGCTTTATTTGTATCTCTAAATACCTGACTATAGATATATAAAACAGCCTCCAAAGTCCAGAAATAATAAGTACCACTCCAGGCTAAATGTGTCTGCTTTAAGAGTTTATAATCTTGGCTCCTGTTTTCTTGTAAGCATTTTCTAAAGGAGGCTATACAATGATTGTTCTTTTATTTCTGGCTTATTTTGTCTCACCAAATGTCCCACAGGTTCATTCACATTGTTGCATGTCTCACGACTTTGTTCCTTTTTGTAGCAACCTAATATTCAATCTACCACAGCCTAATATCTACCACAGCACATCTGGACTTATTTTGAGAAATATCTAGATAAGGAGGAAATGAAAGGTATCTTTTACAGAATCTAGATTTTTTTTCTTTATTAGAGAGGTTGTGGGCTCACATAACAATCATGCATAAGATGCAGAATTTCCATATACCACCCTATTATGATCAACTTTTACTGCCCTGGAACATTTGTTATAATTGGTGATAGCACATTGTAAATAATTTTACTACTAATTCTAGTCTATGGTTTAACCTAGGGTTCACTGTTTGTGCAGTGTAGGCCGATTTTTAAAATTTGTTACATTTTCCCCTTTTACTCACATTCAGATACATATTTCAGTGCTGTTAATTATATTTTCAGTATTGTGCTACAATTGTCACCATTCATAACCAAAACATTACCATTGTTTCAAATAAGAACCCTGATTTTTGAACCATGAATCAAATAGTTTAACATACCTGGGCAAATTATGAATTAAATTACTGGAGTAGGTTATTCTGAAGTTAAATGTTGGTTCTGGCACACTATTAGTTTCCTAATCCTGTTATAACAAGTTACCACAAATTTCGTGGCTCAAAATAACACAAATTTATTACTTTACAGTTCTGGAGTTCAGAAGTTCAAAATGGATTTCACCAGGCCGAAATCAAGGTGCTGGAAGGGCCACGAGCCCTTTGGAGGTTCTAGTGGAGAAGCTGTTTCCTTGCATTCTTCAGTTTCTAGAAGTTGCCTGCTTCCCTTGGCTTTTGGCCCTTTCCTCCATCTTCAAAGTACATTATCCTAACCTCTGCTTTCATTGCTACATTTCTTTTCTAACCCTCCAGCTTCTCTCTTATAAGGATTACATTGGGTCTTTCAGATAACCCAGAATAGTTCAGAACAATTTCCCTACCTTCAGAGGCTTTATTTAACGACACCTGCAGAGTTCCCTTTGCCAGGGAAAGTAATATATTCCAAATTCTAGATATCAGGACGTGGACATCTGGGGGGTGGTGGTGTTTGTTATTCTGACTACCACAAACACAAGAGAATTTTTCTCTTCTCTCTTTTTTTAACGTGAGCTTTTTATTGAAGTATTGCATATATCATAAGTATATGGTTTGAGAAATTTTTCACTAAGTGAACACATCCCAAATTAAGAAACAGAACATAACCAACATCCAGAAGTCCTTTTCTGGTTTATGGGAGTCATTTATAGTGAACATTTATGCTCCTGCTGTATAGTTTTCCATTATTATGAATACACTCTACATGGCAATTTATTTATCTATCCTACTGCGGATAGCACTGGGTTGTTTTCAGTTAGGGGCTATTATAAGCAGTTCTGCTGTGAGGATTTTCTTATGTGTCACCTCGTGAACATATGTGTGCATTTCTGTTGAGAATATCCCTGAGAAGTGGAATTGCCGGGTTACAGGATACACATATGTTCAGTTTTGATAGGGTCTGTACAACAGCTTTCCAGAATATTTATAGTGGATTATGACCCACTGGAAAAATGGGAATTCCTGAGTCTATACTGATATAAGTAAACAAACAAACTAATAAACAAATGGGGAGGAAGTGGATCACTCCCCTCCTTTACACTAGAATGCCTACTGATCAGTGTAGGACTTAAGGAATCACCATTTGGTAACCATCATAGTAAAAATTGATCTAGACAATTATACTAAACCTATTGGGTGAAATTTTGAAGAGAAACAGGGTAATAACATGGTCTCACAGATATTACTAATAATTATTAATAAACATGCTAGTTACTTAAAAATACATTTTAACTTCACAGAGGAAAAATCTGAAACATGCCTTTTGTGTGACATCCCACCAACGGGCCAAATCAGTAGGTGCGCTCAGAAGAACACAATATTAATTCCATGGTATTCCTGGAAGACTAGAGAATTCAAATTTGAGGAAACATGAGACAGAACCAAATTGAGGAACATTCTATAAGTTCATGGTCTGTACTCTTCAAAAAAAATGTCAAGGTCATGAAGATAATGAAAGAAAGTGGTCCAGATTGAAGGTGACTTGAAAAGATCTGAAAACTAAATGTAATGCATGATTCTGTCTTGGATCCTTGAACTGTAAAAGACTTGAGCAGAATAATTGGTGGAATTTGAGTGAGGACTGTGAATTTGATGGAGTATTTATTATATGAATTTCATTTCCTGATTTTGAAGGGCATGCTGGAGCTATGTAGGAGAATGTTCTCTGTTACAGGAAATACCCACTGAATCACTGGGGGAAAGGGAACTTTGCGTCTGCAACCTACTCTCGGTGGTTCAAAACACACATGCCCCAGACCTCCCCCCCCGCCCACTGCCCACAATGATGGGTAAATATGGTAGAATTTTTAGTAGCAGGGGAAGTGGGGTAAAGCATACATGAGAGTGCTTTATGCTATTCTGGCAACTTGTCTCAAAGTTTAACATTATTTCAAAATTAAAAGTAAAAAAAAGCAACATGATGATTATAACTTTGAGAAAGCAGAGATTTTAAGATGTAGCCCATTCAAAGGACAAAGGACTTCTCAGAAAAAGAGTAATCACTTCAGTTAGAATGATGGATGACATTTGTTTAGTGTACAAATTCACAAACATGTCCCTTGTTATATGAGGTTCGTCTGCTAGACAGTGCCTGCTCTGTCTGCATCTCTTCCATTTTCAAGCACCCCTTTTCCCCATCCCCAACCTTCCTTTCATTCCCTACCCTCACCCTCACCCCAACTTCATGACAGGAATTGGTAATGGGGCGAACTTCAGTGCCGGAGTGAGGCTTAGGGATCAGATGACTATATCTACTTCATACCTGACTTGGTTAATTTTTTTTTTTAACTTTTTTTATTAATTAAAAAAAATTAACAAACAAAACATTAAGATATCACTCCATTCTACATATACAATCAGTAATTCTTAATATCATCACATAGTTGCATATTCATCATTTCTTAGAACATTTGCATCGATTTAGAAAAAGAAATAAAAAGACAACAGAAAAAGAAATAAAATGATAATAGAGAAAAAAAAGATTATACATACCATACCCCTTACCCCTCGCTTTCATTTACCACTAGCATTTCAAGC
>PVIY010035640.1:0-26106 GCA_004026745.1 Myrmecophaga tridactyla
CGACATTTTTCAATGAAGGTTTGTGAGAAAGTTCAGAGGAAAGGAACTACTTCATACAACGAAGCGGCAGATGAGTTGGTCGCAGAGTTCAGTGCTGCTGAGAACCACATTTTACCAAGTGAATCAGCTTATGACCAGAAGAATATAAGACGATGACGAGTCTACGATGCTTTAAATGTCTTAATGGCCATGAATATTATCCCTAAGGAGCAGAAGGAAGTCAAGTGGATTGGTCTGCCTACTAACTCGGCTCAGGAATGTCAGAATTTAGAGGTAGAGAGACAGAGAAGACTTGCAAGAATAAAACAGCAAGTCTCAACTTCAAGAACTTATTCTACAGCAAACTGCCTTCAAGAATTTGGTGCAGAGAAACTGCCACACAGAGCAGCAAGCCAGCCAGCTGCTGCCCTCCATCCCCACCATCCACCCCCGTTCACTGTGAACACCAGCGTGAGTGACTGCAGTATTTCTAATGACAAATTTCAATATCTGTTTAATTTCGACAACACGTTTGAAATCCACGATGACACAGAAGTATTAAAGCGAACGGGAATGGCTTGTGGACTAATCAGGAAGCTGTTTGGCTGAAGACCTTAAAATGGCGAGATGTTTGGTACCTAAAGCTCTGGAACCTTATGTGACATAAACAGCTCAGGAATCAATCAGCAGTGCATTTGTCACATCATCAGGTTCAACTTCAAATGGCACAAGGCTTTCTGCCAGTGACTTGATCGATGGTTTGGACGGGACCTTGGCTATGAGTTCCAGTGGGTCTCAGCACAGCGGCTGCAGGGTGGAGATGCCCGAGTCTTACGTTGGGGAAGATGATGACAGTGATGCTGACTTTAATGAAAATGACAATAAACGCTGATTTTCTTGGCTTGTAGACTTCCCCCTCCCCCTTCAAATTCAGCTTCAGGAAACAACTGTTAGGAAAGAGAAACTTTTTTTTTTTTTAACATGGGTTTTTATTTTCCTTTTTGGCCTACTCCCAAAAAGATATTGGTAAGCTACTGAATTTAGATACCCACCTCCAATAAGCAAGCAAAGATGGTCTTTCGTAGGATTTTTTAAAACCTGGTGTGGATGTGTGTTTTGACACCAGTGTGCTGATGCAGAGCCTTTATTTCCTCCTTAGGATTTTGTATTTTCTTTTTGTAATTTTTTTTTTAATTCAGAGTTCATTTTTGTCCCCTTAACAATTCTTGCTGAGTTTGCTGAAGAAATTGTACTTCGTCCACATCCATGAAAATAAAATGCTACCTTTTTGTGGAAAATAGTACACTGAACGGCCATTTATTTGCAGTATGTTTTGAATGGTGCCACTAACCAATGGACAGCAAGATTGCATAGCAAGTTTTTATTTTGTTAGATCATGCAGTGTCCAAAGAACCAAGCAAAATAGCAAAACTCTGCTTTTTCAAACTTTAAAGCACCATAAATTTTATTATGCCTTTATTTCCTCTCAAATTATATTAACTATTGTGGTTTCATCAAGCTTATACTTTTTTTTCCTCTATATTGCAGCAAATTACAAAGGTTTTTTGTTTGTTTGTTTTTTGTTTTTGTTTGTTTAGTAAAAGTTTATTGCCATACTAGTGCAGCTATATAAACTATCTTGAAGGCTTGGATTGGTTTATTGCTTATGGTAAAATTTGCCTGATTTCTTACAGGCAATGTTTGGAAACTTTTAATTATATAGTTGTTTACATACTTATAAGTCTATCATTTAAAGACATGAACTGAAATAAATGTTGTATTTCTTTTGTAAGCATCTTTCTGTAATCTATTATAAAGTTGAAATTAAATATAGAGAATGTTTTAACAGTTTTTTAACTGAAAAAAATGTTTCAAAGACCTAATTATAATAGTTAAAAGTATAAAACTCTTAGAAAATGTGGGAGTCAACTTTCGTGACCTTGGATTTGGCAATGGTTTCTTATATCTGACACCCAAAACATAAGCAACGAAAGAAAAAAATAGACAAATTGGACTTCATCAAGATTAAAATTTTTGTGCACCAAAGGATACTATCAAGAGAATGAAAAGACAACCTCCAGAATGGGAGAATATAGTTGCAAATCATATATCTGAAAATGGTGTCCTATCCAGAACATGAAAAAAACTCCTTCAACTAAAACACTACACTTACATAACTTACATAAACACTTCTCCAAAAAGAGAGGGACAGATGGCCAGCAAACACATGAAAAAATATTCAATGTCATTAGTCATTAGAGGAATGCAAGTCAAAATCACAGCAAGGTGCCACTTCACAATCACTAGGCTGGCTGTTATTAAAAGAGAAAAAACAAAATTAGGATGTACTGGGGAGATGTGTAGAAACTGGAACCTTTGTGCATTGCCGGTGGGAATGTACAATGGTGCTGATGCTGTCTAAAACACTTCAGCAGTTTCTCAAAAAGTTAAACAGAATTATCACACATCCTGGCAATTCTATTCCTAGATATATACACAGAAAAGAACTGAAAACAGGGACACAAAAAGATACTTTACACCCACGTTCAAAAAAAAGCATTATTCACAGTAGGTAGAAGGGGGAAATAACCCAAATGCCCATCGACAAATGAACAGATAAACAAAATGTAGTCTACACATACAACAGAATTTGACTCAGTCATTTAAAAGTGATAGAGCTCTGCTACATTCTACAACATGGATGAACGCAGAAAATATTATGCCAACTGAAATAAGTCAGACACAAGAGACAAATATTGGATGATTCTACTTATATGAAATGTCTAGAATAAACAAATTTATAGATACAAAAAGTGGATTAGGGTGGTGTAACGGTGGCTCAGCGGCAGAATTTTTGCCTGCAACGTCAGAGACCCGGGTTTGATTCCCGGAGCCTGACCATGCCAAAAAAAAAAAAAAGTGGATTACAGGTTTCTAGAGGCTGGGAACAGGAGGTGGGGGGATGTACCATTGCTTAATGGGTATAGAGTTCTGTTTGTGTTGATGAAAATGTTTTGTAAATGGATGGTAGTGATGGTTAAACACTGAAATTGTACTTAATACCACTGAATTGTACACTTAAAAACAGTTAAAGTGGCAAACTTTGTTATATAAATATTTGACCAGAGTAAGAAATTTTTAAAAATGGTTAAAATGGTAAAAAATAATAATAATAAATTGGGTAGATTGCAATACTAGTAGTCAATAAGAGGGAGGGATAAGGGTTATGGGATGTTTGGGTTTTCTTTCTTTTTTTTTGTATGTTGTATGGTGGGGTCACATGTCATTATTTTTCTGTGTGACTAGTCCCATCATTAGAGCACCATTTGCTGAATTTTTTTTTGCGGGGGGGGGTGGTGGTGGTGGGAAGTGCATGGGCTGGAAATTGAACTTGGGTCTCCTGCATGACAAGCAAGAATTCTACCACTGAACTACCCTTGAACCTCCTGGGGTTTTCTTTTAATTTCATTTTCTGGAGTAATGCAAATGTTCTAAAAATGAGCATGGTGATGAATACACAACTATGTGATGATATTGTGAGCCACCGAATGTGTACTCTGGAGGGATTGTATGGTGTATAAAGACATCTCAATAAAAATACATAAAAATTTAAAAATTAAAAAGCACTCGGCCTCAGTACAGTTCATATAGGAAAAAAAATTTTTTTGCCTGTTTTTAAAGGAAAATAGGGATTAGACTGGCATGATTTGTTTTTAGAGAATCCATCTTGGCTCCTATGGACCATCATTTTTTGCTCTAAATGCTTGCAAACCACTAACTTAAAACTTAAAAGTTTCACTAGGATAGCTATAATTAAAAAGATAAAGTATTACGTTGTAGAGGAGGTGGAGAGGGTGGGAATGCCAAATGGAGCTGCCTCTTTGGGAAACAGTTTGGCAAAAAAAGAGTTAAACATGGAGTTACCATATGAAATTCCACCCCTAGGTATATACCCTTGCAGAAAACATTTAACACAGCAGGCCTGAGACCACTATCCTTAGAAACGCCTGTTTGCTAGGTTGGGTCATGGCTGGAGTCTGGGTACTTGGATTCTGGCAGTGTTTCCACCATTCCCCTAACTGATAAGGGTAATTTACTGTACCTAAACTGTTTGTACAAACAATGTGGCTTATGCTGAACACCTGCTTTCCTTCAGGGAGCCTGGAATTTTGGCACGTGCCAGGCAGAGGGTGCCTGAGTGATCAGCCCCTAATAAAAACCTTGGACGCAGAGTCTTGTAAGCTTCCCGTAGAAAACACTTCACACATATTGGCACAATTCAGTGCTGGAGGAAATGAGCACATCCTGTGTGAGTCCGCTGGGAGAGCACACTCAGAAACTCGCACCTGGCTTCCTCTGGGCCCCATGTGCCTTTTCCCTCTGCTGACTCTGCTTTGTAGCCTTTCCCTGTAATAAATCACAGCCATGAGTATGACTATATGGCGGGTCCTTCTGAGTTCACCCAGAGAAGCATCAAACCCGTGGGTGGTCTTGGAGACTCCTGACACAACACCCCTAGGGGATTAAAAAGATACATCCACACAAAACTTGTACCCGAGAGTCCACAGCAGCATTATGCACAATGGCCCCAAAGTGGAAATGACCCAAATGTCCAGCAACTGATGAATGGATAAACAAAATGTATTCTATCCATACATTGGGGTATTATTCAGCCACAAAAAGAAAGTACTGATACCTTGAAAACATTATGTCAAGTGAAAGAAGCCAGACACAAAAGAACACAAATTGAATGAGTCTATTTACATGAAATATCCACAATAGGCAAATCCATAGAGACACAAAGTAAATTAGTGGTTGCCAGGGATTGGGTTGGGAGGAGATAGAAGTGGAAAGTGACTAATGGGTAAAGGGTTTCTTTTGGGGGTGATGAAAAAGTTCTAAAATTAGATTTAGTGATGGTTGCATAACTCTGTGAATATACTAAAAACCACTGAACGTATATGACCAAAGGGTGAATTTCACAGTATCAATAAAGCAGTTATTAACATAAAAAGACCTGTTAGTGGAGATGCTGTCTGATAGGATGCACTGAGAAGGCATAACACCAGTTCTGTGATATTCCTGGCAAAAATGCACAACCTCAACTGATTCATGAGGAAACCTCAGCTACATGTACTGGAGGGTCGAGCGACGACATAAATGGTCTGTGCTCTTCAAAATTGTCAAGGTCATGAAAGAAAAGGAAAGACTGAGGACTGTTCCGGTCTAAAAGAAGCTAAAGATATGGGACCAGGAGACGCAGCACATGATCACGGATTGGATCCTGGAGTAGAAATAACAACTATTATTAGAGTTGCTCTAAAGGACATTATCAACCAATTGGCAAAATGGGAACAGGGTAAAGAAGAATTGCATCAATGTTAATTTCCTGATTTTAATGGTTTTACTGTGTTGATATAGATGCGTCCTCTTCTTTTTTGGAAATACACAGGGAAGTATTTAAAGGAAAGAGTCTCCATGTTTGCAACTCACTGTCAAATGGTTCAGAAAAGTGTAATTGTGCTTGTATGTGTGTGTGTGTGTGGTGAGAGAGGTAAAGCAACCAAGGGTAAAATGTTAATATTTGAGAAATCTGGGTAAAGAGTAAATGTGAAATCTTTGCAATTATATTGCGAGTCTGAAATTATGTTTTAAAAAGATCAGGGAATTTTGCTGGGGGTTGATGTCATTTTCATCCAAATCTATACATTGCAGAATTCTATCTTGCTGTACTTTCTATAAACAATGACAGAATGTGCTCATCACCCATCTCCTTTTCATTCCTCTGACCCCATGGTCCCTCCAAGGCCACACCAGGCCTTCAGATCCCCCTCTCCAAGCCAGCCGCACCCATGCTGATCAGAAGACGGAGCTGGGCAAGCAAATTATGAACTAGCAATTCTGTTTTCTTCCTATGATAATTATACAACTATGCTCAAATGAGATGCCCATCCTTACTCCGTTCTGCTCCCAAAATAACTAAAAAGGCTTCTTTTGTTGTCCTGAGCATTTTCCAGAGCTTTCAGCTCCACCTGTACTTTAGCCTCTTCTTCTCCCAGGGCTGGTCACTTCTTTGACCTGAGCTCAAAATTCTGTGCCCCTACTTCCATTCTGAAGACATCTTTTCAGATTGTTTTAAAAATAAGATTGACATATATATTTTTTAATGTATCAAAGGTATACATCCTCATTGCAGAAATGCAGAGAGAGAGAAGCAAAGCAATTCATTATCATTTGGCTGAAACTACTGTTCCCATTTTGGGGTCTTTCTTTCCACTCTCACTCCATCTATATATCTTTGCTTCTTCCAATGATTATCATATAAACGTTTTCCATTCTATTACAAAGATTTTGTAAACATCCTTTTTAATAGCTATATTATATTCCAGCAAGTAGAGTCATCATTTACTTAATCTTTCTCCTGTATAACTGGACATTTAAATGATTTCTAATTTGGGACGTTTGTAAATAATGCCATAATGAACATCTTTGTGCATACTCCTTTTTCTTTATTTTGAATAATTTCCTGAGGCCATAATCGCTACAGGTATTGCTGGGAAAAAAATTAAAAATTATTAGTGTGTACTTGCCTTTTTAAAGATTAAACTCAGACAGCTGGTTTTGCCCACCGCTGTGCAAAATTTGGTGACTAGGAAGGCAATATAACTGTTTTGTGATAATACAGTAAAGAAGCTCACTTGGGGAGATAAAACTAATATAACGAACAACCACTGCTTAAAACTGTACAGCTCTTTGTTTGCTTTATTTCTTTTGACTTGGGTAATTCGGTGGGCTTAGCAGGATAGATACTGGTTCTATTTAGATATAATTATACAAGGACTAATTAAAATGTGAGACATAAAATATTAAACAGATATTAAAAATCATGTTTTCAAATGTTTAATGATATGTGAAAATGCTCATTATATACTACTAAGTGGAAAATCAGGACACCAAATTATATGGTATGAACTCACTGGTTTATGTATGAGTGTTAAGAAAAAAAGACTGGAAGTAATTACACCAAAATGTAGCAGCAGTTATGTCTGATGAGAAATTTAGTGATTTTAATTTTCTTCCTTTTTTGACCTATATTTTCTGAATTTCCCACAATGAGTATCTCAAAACATTTAAAATGTGAAAAATAATGGTTAGTTAAAATGAAGAACAAAAAAGAAGAGATTGGTGTGATGCTCCCTTTAAGTCAAAAGGGAATTCTGAGAGTGCTTGGGTGGCTGGCCAATGGGTAGATGCAACTAAGCTGGGTTTTCATAGAAGGAAAGATGGTCCCGGTAGCTGGGAGTCACCCAGCCAGGAAAACAACAGAAATAGAAGCACAGAGCTGGAATCCTGGAGTCAAACAGAATTTTAGGGCCAGAGACAACATTCATTCCTGCAGCCACATTGTAGGAGAATGATAGGAGGTCCAGAGAGGGGAAGCAAGTTGCTGTGGCCAAGATACGAGGGAGTAACCATCTCTGAGAAACGGCCAGGTCCATGAAGCAGCTGGCTGGGATGGGGTAGCCTGAGCTACGGCAAGAGAAATTCAGGACAGACACAAGAACGTGATTGTAGGAACCAAGAGACACGGGAGCTAAATACTGAGAGAGATCATACCTTGGCACCCACTGGGATCTAGAAACATACAATAGGTAACATGCATGTGTGTGTGTGTGTGTGTGCATGCGTGCACATGTGTCCATGCTAGAGACAGAGGGCAGCTCTGGATGGTCTCTGAAAAACCCACGGTCCCAGCAGCTTATGATTTATCCAGTCACAGAACACCTAATGAAGGGCCACAGAGCCTCCCTTCATTGGGTCCTAAGACGACAGAAAACAAAGTGCTGGTGATGGGGAGATACAGGGCAGAGCCATCAGAACTCCTGATCAGTTCCTTCTCAAACAAAAGATGATCTTGTCCATACGAGCAATTTACAATGACATGGAGTCTTAAAACGAAAAATATTTACCAGTTCAAGGCAGACAATATTATTTTAAAATTCTCTCTATAGCTGTTTCAGAGCTCAAGAATTCTGCTGCAGAAAAGAAACTGGAATCCACTGATACCTAGGAATTCAACGAGAGGGAGAAATGGGAATGCCGACAGAGTGCCTAGAGAGTGCAAAACTCATAAAAAGTTTGCATTAGAAAGTTCTTTGGAAGCAAATGGGGAGGGACAGTGTAAGCAGTGAAACAGAGAGATATTTCCCTTTAAAAAAAGAATTAAAACACATACACACCACAGTTACCATTTCAATGCTGTCAAGAAGGGAAATGGATTTTACCAGTCATTAAAGACAAGAGATCACAGCCTTATTGGCATCTCCCAGCACTGACACCGGGGGCCTCTTTAGCAGAGGCTGAGCAGGAAAGGATTTTGTCTTTAATGATACCATGATCTACTGACCACACAGACAGGGAGATCAGAATGATGGGCTCATTTCTTTTTTCTTCACTTTCAGCATCGCCCAGGGAAATAGCTGACAGCTTGGTACCTGAGAAGCACCCTTGTTGGATTTCTTGATGCAGCCCCATCTACCAGCACGAGACAAAAATCATCTGATGGGTTATTACTGATGAGACTTCTGTGAATACACATAACCGCTGGCTGGTGGTTTGGAAGCTGGAAGGATTTGGGATTTGGATTTGGATTGGGCTGGAGGGCCTGGTGGGAGGCAGAAGAGGGCAGGTGCTGCCTCCACTTTCAGGTCTGCTTGAGCTATTGAAGGGCAAATGTAGGGAATTAATATGTTATACAATGCTAGGTTTCCTGAGGTACAAACAGCTCTCCCAACTCCTGCCCCTGGGGATTCAGATTTGAGCAGTCTCAGTAAATCGCCCCCTTTGGAGTGAAGGCACCATGGCTGGCAGAGCAGGCCCTGGAGGCAGACAGACCCTTGCTGCTCAAAGTAAGGTCAGTGGGTATGCTGGTTTGAAAGGATGTATGACCCCTAGAAAAGCCATATTTTAATCTAAATCCCATTTCGTAAAGGCAGAATAATCCCTATTCAGTACTGTATGTTTGAAACTGCAATTAGATCATCTCCCTGGAGATGTGACTCAATGAACAATGGTTGTTAAACTGGATTAGGTGACGACATGTCTCCGCCCATTTGGGTGGGTCTTGATTGGTTTACTGGAGTCCTATAAAAGAGGAAACATTTTGAAGAATGAAAGAGATTCAGAGAGAACAGAGCAGAACGACATAGACACGAGAAGCAGAGTCCACCAGCCAGTAACCTTTGGAGATGAAGAAGGAAAATGCCTCCCAGGGAGCTTCATAATACAGGAAGCCAGGAGAAGAAGCTAACAGACGATGCCGTGTTCGCCATGTGCCCTTCCAGATGAGAGAGGAATCCTAACTGTGTTCACCATGTGCCTTTCCAGATGAGAGACAAACTCTGACTGTGTTCACCATATGACCTTCCACTTGAGAGAGAAACCTTGGACTTTATCGGCCTTCTTGAACCAAGATATCTTTCTCTGGATGCCTTTGATTGGACATTTCTATAGACTTGCTTTAATTGGGACATTGGCTTGCCCTTAGAACTGTAAACTAGCAACTTACTAAATTCCCCTTTTAAAAAGCCATTCTGTTCCTGGTATATTGCATTCCGGCCACTAGCAAACTAGAACAGTGGGCCAGCAGCTGGGTATACCTTAGGAGAACGTTAGAAACGGAGCAACCAGTCCCTACCTGCTGAATCAGAATCTGGGTTGTAGCAAGATTCTCCAGGTGATTCAAATGCACATGCAAGTTTGAGAGGCTCTCCCACCTACTGGCTGTTTGACCTTGAGCAAGTGACTTAACCTCTCTGAATTGTGGTTTCCTGACTTATAAAAGAAGGATAGGAATTCTTAATCCTTAAAATTAAAATCCTTAAAATCCTTAAATCCTTAATCCTAAGAGTAAATATGATAACATAGGTAAAGGGTTGTGTGCTGAATTAAAGGCAGCCAGAGGATTATTATTATCCAATAATTTACCCACTAAGTGCACTTCTCTCTCTCCCCACCACCACCATGAGCATCATTTGGATCCAAACCACTCCATGGGTCCCTGGGACTCCTGCAGCAGCCCCCTAACTGGCACACAGGAGTCCTCTCTGGTCTCCTTCTAAATTATTCTCTTTACTGCAGCCAGTGTGATCTACTTGAAATGCAAATGTATTCATAGCTGCACCCCACCCCAGGACATACACTTGAGTCAGTATAAAGATCAAACTCCCTGCAGAGGCCGGCCCATGCCTCCCAGCCTCAGCTTACCCTTCCCATCTCTGCCTCAGCCACAGCAACTTTCTCAGTTCCTTGAAGAACCATGCCCCTCTCCTGCCACAGGGCCCTTGCACATGATATTTCCTTTGCTTGAAACATTCCTCCCTCCCCTTTTCGCCTAGTGAATTCCCTGGCCTCCGGGATCAGGCAGAATCCCCCTAATAGAGAGGATTATTAAAGTAGAATTTTTACATTAATTGTATGATTGATTAATCAGTATCTATTTTCCCCCACCAGAAGGCAGGCTCTGTGAGGCTATGTGGCTCCCTATACCCTATACCCTAGCACCTGGCAGAGTGCCTGGCACACAGAGGCCATCCACAGATAAATGTTGATTAAATGTCTAATAATGGTGACAATGCATGGGGGAGCCACGGGGCTGCTCATGCTGTAGAGACCATGAGAAAGCGGGACAGAAATGCCCGCTGCCCTGTAGGAAGAGTCCAACTTTGGGACCACAGAAGTAGTGATAATGTGTGAGACACTTTCCTAGCCAGTGAGACGTTTATGATCATAGTGAAGAGTCAGCAAACAGACAAAAAGAGCTGGAAGGAGAGGGTCACAAAACCCAGGAGAAAATGTGGGGTCTGGCACTGTTAAGAAAAATTCTCCCGCTACAGACTAGGTGCCGGGCAGGGGTCTGGGGGCAAGGCAGAGATGGGGGAAGGATAAATGAAGGTGGGGAAGATCTTAATTCATCTGCAAATAAAATGCCAAGAAGAAGGTTGTTGAACAAGGCCCTTTAGAAAGAATTCAGAAGACAAACAGCCCATGTGCAGGTAGCTTTACAATTTCCAGTGTTCTGCCTTTCTCATTGGAGCATCCTGACCATCTGTGAGTTAGAAAAGGTGTGAATCCTCCCCCCACCCCCACCCCCGCCCCGCCCCACTTTACAGATAAAGAAACTGCAGTTCCACATGCACACGTTTACTGAAAATGTATCATGTGCCAAGTGCCACGCTAGGTCATGCTCAGTCAGAGGCAGCCGACGGGCATACTTACAGATGAGGTAGGGTACAGTGGTTGAGCCTGCCTTTGGATCCCAAGTCACCCAGCTCTGTGTCCTCAGATAAGATATTTAAGCTCTCTGTGTTCCGATATTCTCACTTGTTTAAAAATAATGATGCTGTTATAATATACTCATCCAGGTTGTCCATCTGTGTTTTACATATAAACTCATTTTATTTTCACATTAATCTTATGAGATTAGGATATATCATTATTCCCCTTCTCAGGTGAGGAAACAGACGTGCATGATGCCCAAGTGCCTCGGCCCCAGGACTGAGCCCAAGCGGCCTGTGCTCTCAGCCATAATGCTCCACTGCCTCGCAGAGAATGAAGCAATGGCAGCGCCCAGCCCAAGGGACGCTGTCAGGGTGAACTGCAGGGTAAAGAGCTCAGCCCAGTGCCTGGCAGACAGAAAACCCCTGGGGCATTAGCACCTGTTCCTGCCTGCCCCGGGTTTCCCATCCATTGTCCTCCTTCCACCAGGAACAGCACCACCATCCTCCTGGTCAGGGCATTCAAACTGGAAACCTCGGAGCCTTCTTGAGTCTCCTTTTCCTCCAGGTCTCACAGCCATTCACCAGCACGTCTGTCAACTTTTACCTCTAATTCACCCCTTCTCACCCCCTCCACCAAGCCCACCATCGCTTCTCATCCAAACCTGCCTCCTCATCCTCTTCCCATCTCACAACCACAAGAGTGAACCGCTAAAAAACCACAAGCCTTGCTATGCCATCCCTCATTGCAAGACGCTCAAAGACCCTCCCATCACCTGGACCTGAAGGACTGCCTCTCCTGTGTCTCTGATCACCATGCCAGCCACAGAGGACATCACTTCAAAGACACACAGCCCCTTTCCACCTGTGCTAGGCAACGTATTCGTCCCCCCAAATGTCCCGGTCCTAGTCCCTAAAAGCTGTGATTATGTTAGGTTACATGTTAAAGGACATGAAAGTTGCAGATAGAATTGGAGGACATGAAAGTTGCAGATAGAATTGGAGGACATGAAAGTTGCAGATAGAATTAGAGGACATGAAAGTTGCAGGTGGAATCAGAGGACATGAAAGTTGCAGGTGGAATGAGAGGACAGGAAAGTTGCAGGTGAAGTTAGAGGACATGAAAGTTGCAGATAGAATTGTTTGTTAATCGGCTAACCTTGACAGGGAGACCCGCCTGGATTATCCAGATGGGCCCAGTGTCATCACAGGGTTCTTATAAATGTGAAAGAAGGAGGCAGGAGGGTCAGTTCAGAGAGAGACTCCGCTGGCCCTTGCTGGCTTTGAAAATGGGAAGGGGTCATGAGCCAAGGAATGCAGGCAGCTTCTAGAAGCTGAAAAAAAGCAAGAAAACAGATTCTTCCCTAGAGCCTCTAAAAAAGGAACTCAGCCCTGCTGACACCCTGATTTTAGCCCAGGAAGACCATTTCAGATTTCTGAGCTCCAGAGCTGTGAGGGAATAAGTCTGTATCATTTTAAGCCACAGCTTTGCATGATTAAATACAGCAGCAAAAGGAAACTAATATACTACCTCAGGGTCTTTGCATTTACCAGTGAGGGAACAAACCAACCCACTAGGTCTCCAACATGCTTTTCTACCATCACCCTTTCCTGCATAAGGAATTCTGATATCCCAGGGAATAGCTGCCAGCATTCTGTAATTTGCCATTATCCCACAGCCCTGGCCACCCGATAACAGTACTTCACATCTCTGCAGGGTCATAATTTCTCTCATGTCTGACTCCCCTGCCCTTGAGCACAGTGATCTGTTCATCTCCGTATCCTGAATCCTCAGCACAGAGCTCGGACAACCAGAGCAACTCAGCCGAGCACGTTAGTAATGACAACATCCCACGTGCATTACGTCTATTATCTAGTAGTGGATATTGCCCAGCATCTACCATGGGCAGAGCCTGCACCAAGCCCTTCACAAGCAACCCTGCAAGGTGGATTACTATTACTACTCTTATTTTGTAAATGAAGCAACTGAGTCCTAGAGGATTCAATAACTTGCCCAAGGACACAGAATAAATAGTGGCATAGTAAGGAATTGGATGCAAGAGGATAACTCAGGAACTGACACTCAACCATGAGAGCAAACTGCCTCCCACCCAACAACCCTCCAAGGTAAGAGACAGTGTCTCCTTTTCCCACACAGTCGTGGCTGTGCAGCTGGCAATGGGCAGAGCCCATGTTTGAAGCAAGGTCTGGCTGATTCAAAAGGCTGTGTGTCTCTTTCTGTCTCACCAGGCTGTCCTGTTGTCTCATGAGCGAAAGAACAAAACATCGACCCAGCACCTCTGGACAGCATGTGGCATGGGGAACATCAAGGTGGGGACCGGTTGCTGCCTTGTGCCTCAGCTGACTGGCCCCTCTGAGGTCTTCTGCTCTTTGAAAACCAGAAACATCCAAGTTCCTGCTCCCTGAAAGCTCAGCCTGCTAGAAGGAACGTAAAAGAAATGTAAAAGAGACAGACAGCACTAGGTCTTTTGTCCAAACATTAAGAATGAAAAAAGAAAAGAAAGAAAGCAGGCTTTCTCTAGCTATAATTTAAAACTATGAATTACCTATACTGTAATAAAAATAGAGAACTGTAGCTATCTCCAGTCACTGTGCCCTGATTGTAATAATAATAAAAATTGTATTAGAAAGGAAAAAAACCAACAACCAGGTTTAAGTGAAAACAAGGAAAATAACAAAGCGAACACTAGAAAGATCTTGACTGGCACAGGGAGATGTAATCTCCGTGCAACAGACTTCTGAGAGAGGTAATGCTATTTGAAATCTGAAAGTTCAGCCTCAGTAGGCACTTTCTAAAGACTGTGCAGTGGCATCTCAGTGCCAGCAAGGGGGCCTAGGTGACCTGTTTCAGGGTCTTCTGGGTTCTCAGGGAGCCCCCTGGCCAAGGGTGAGGACAAACAGGACCCCAGGAAGGTGGGGGGTCTTGTTTTCAGGTCAACATCACCATCTTTTGAACAGCTTTGGGTATAGAAATGCTGGGCCCCTGTTTTTAACTTGTCCATGCAGACCTGTGCAGAACTGCCTACATCTTCCTTTGGTTGTCCTTGGAACCAAAAGAGGATCAGTAGGATTGACCTCAGAGATTCCATCCCTGGACCCGAGAAGGAGGCCCGAGAACCACTGGACATCACAGGCAGGGAAGGGAACTTCTTGCCCAGTAAAACTGTTTCCATGAAGGCCTGAAGGAAGAACCAGTATTTATCAAACACCTCCTTGTAAGATCCTGTGTTGGATATTATCATGTACTTTATCTGATTTAATCCTCCATCGCTATGCTGAGAAGTAGGTAGGATGCCCATTTTATGGACAAGGAAATTGGGGTTCAGAGAGGTTTAGTAACTATTCTAAGGGCACACAGCAAATAAGCAGTGAAGTTTGAATTTGAACCCAGGTCTGTCTGATTCTGACAACCTTTGCCTCTTCTTGCCACCCCCCCCCCCCAATCTCCCTGACATCCATTCAGAAAATACTATATAGCCAGTATTCTACAAACAGCAGTAGTAAGACAGGCCAGATCTCCGCCTTCATGGCTCATACATTCTGATGTGGGAAGACAGACAATAACAAGGAAACAAATAAGCAAGCAGGATAATTCTGAGTGGTGATAAGCACCATGAAAAAATATCATACAGATGAGGGGATGGGCATGGTCAAGGGTGACCTTAATTAGTGTCAGAAAAAAAGTGCTCCCCCTGTTTCTCATTTAAAACCTATGAAATGCATTTAACATTGCTCCTTATTTCTCCTAGTCCTGGATCAGCAGAGAACCCAATGCATGTATTTTCTTCTTTAGGCTAAAAGGCTTGCAAAACCCACTGATAAGGTTACTCATTCACACCAGCAAAAATAATTCCAAGGCAGTAAACAGAGCACTCAGCCTTACCAACACCTGTAAAATGACTCAGATCTTGGCGCTCATTCATCCTACGAAGCCAAGAAGCTGCCACCCCCTAAGCACTCCTTGAGTTTGCATTAATCAGACAGCTCAATGTAGGTTTTCTTTTCATTTTTCTAGGGCTGTGATGATGGATGATGTGCGGTGACACTTCTGGATTCATAATAAGGGGTTGGTGGTGTTTTCTGACTCCTACAAGACTGGATTTCACGGGACACTGAGGACATTTTCTTTGACAGTGCTGAACTGAAAAGCAGTATCTTGAAAGGATTATTGCAGCCGTGTTATAAAAGATAACCTAATCACAGGAGAGAGTAAAACATCAAGCAACATGATTTCAAAACCCTGAAATAGAATACCAAAGAATAATTAACTAGGAAAACCAAAAGGCTCTAATCTTGATGAACTATTGAGACAGACTAAAGAGAGAAAACTCAGGTCTTCATGTTTCATGGGTTTTTGAATTGTTTAAATTACCAGAATTAAAGCTCACACAGACCTTCAACTTGCTTGATTTTTACCTTTCTCCTCCCACCTCCCTGAAATCCATGAATCCCACTTCCAAATAGCTGGCTATACCTTCTCCAGCTCTTGGTGCTCCGGTTTCTAATAGGATTTGGATTTTCTCCTTCCTAAACTGCCTCCAAATCTGGGGCTTCCTGCTGGGGCTTGTAAAACTGTCTCAGGAAGACGGCAGCTCCCGCTGAGGGGCAAAGCAGACCCTTTCCTAGAAGGCAGACAGATGGACTGACAGGTGATTCGATGAAACCTTCACAAAATTCCTCTTTCCTCTACCTGCTTTTGAGGTTCCAGTACGGGTGACGGTGGCTCACTGGGGCTCTTTCATAAATGTCAAAGACAGGCCCTTTCAGACATTCCCTACAAAAGAAAGACCTTGCGAGAGCCTGTCACTGACAGCCATATATTTTGTACAAAGGAGAAAACCACCACGTTTTCCCAATTCTGAGCACAGAAGTTGGAAAAAAAACAAACAATGCATAAAATGATATCAGTTCAGCTGGCAGTTGTGGAGCGTGGGGTAGGGTCTTCTTCAGTTGCTGTTAATAAGATGACACCGCGTTTGAGTGCCTTTTCTAAGGAGGATGGATTCTACTCAATCTGCTGACCTGAAAAGCTACTCGTCACACCCCCCCCCCCCCTTCTAGACAAGATGGAAGAATTCCTCTTGCTCTCCTGTGGACCTGATACTCTGTTTAAGAACCTAAGAAAGATGTGGGTAACTTCGTTCTCAGATGTGATCCCAGGCCTGGTTGGTGCCACTTAAAATGAATAAAAAGGATGAGGCTGATTTGTTGGAAATCAACAGGCCCCTCCTAGACGAGAAAGCTTCATTCCAGGGTGATGAAAAGGGGTCAGGGATGGAAATGATGCAAAAAGACAGAGAATTTAAATGCAAAAATGTTTCCCCAGTGATTAGCTGTGGCTATTTAAACCATTAAAAGTTTAAATCCTCTTGAGGTCAGGGAAAGAACCAGAGGAAAATCAGTACCACATTTCCTCTCTTCCTTATGAACCTGGCAAAATTTAAAATGCAAAGCATCTCTAAACAGCTATTTGATTAGGGTTTTTATCCCCCCCAAATAGGCTATGATAATTAGCAAATGCCTAAGAGATGAGATTTAAATATGCCAATCAGATCATCTCAAGAGTTCAGTATGAACAATGGTGGAATGCAATTATCTTAAGCAACAACCACTTCTGTGTGTTACAGCAATAACTCGAAATCTAAAACCCAATAGATGACCTCTCCCATACCGGGAGCAGCTGCTTTGCTACTTAAAAAAAAAAAAGGCACTCCAAGTGTTATCTGAAAATTCCACCAGTGTGACCTTTAAAGAGAATGATTTTGAGTACTTTGGTTGAGAACTCTGCCACCATTTCTTCCACTAAGGAAGGGCATTTTCAAAACCAGCAGGGTAATGGCAATAACCTGATTTCACAGAGGTGCAAACGGACTCTACCTGCAATATCTAATGCTGTATTTTCTGCATCAGTGATCATTTCTTAGGTTGGAAATCATCAAAAATCTAAAGATTCCACAACTTCTTGCCTTTTTTGCAGTCCGTAGGGACCTGCAAAATGGTTCCCGCAGTAGAGATCAGACTGTAATGGGACAGAACGTTTTCCAAAGGAGGTGAGCAGAACGCAGTTAGCTGTTGAGAAGCACTTTTCTGTCTTGTTCCTGGGGACCGCTGCATTATGAAGAACTAAAACGAAGTCTTTTCAAAGACTCAAGCTGTCGTCACACCGGGTCCATTTTTCACCCCGCCGACTTGGCTCTCATCACTCTCATAATAGCTTTTTATAATATTGTGAAGGCAAAATGGCTAAAAGAGAAGAAGGTTTCACTTCTTCACAGCCTGTAACTACAGAAACATGTTGCGTCTTGGGCACAAAGGGATGTTCCCAGGCAACATTATAGAACTGCACAACATTGACACTCCATTCCATGGTAATAGCTTTTATAATTAAAGATTACTGCAAATTCAATAGTTCCCAGCACCAATGGGAACAATGGAGACACACGGCCAAATCTCTGCCTCTTTGTCAGCAACTCTCGTGTCTACACATGGACCACGTGCTTCAAGGAATGGGAGAGGGCCTGGAATGAACTCCGCCAGTGTGAAATAACCAGCACTCTCTTCACCGCATGCTCCCGAGTGATAATGACACCCGCCAGCCTTACTGGTGAGGTCTGCTTACACCCGAGCAGTGCATATATCCGTGGAGATGTCAAATGGTGATGGATTCTCCAAAGACCACCAGCTGGTGCCTTGGTGGCCTGTACTTCGAATCAGGAGATAAGGAGCTCCTTTTGTGAACACCTTGGGTCCCAGCCCCTGCCCCACGAGTCTTCACCTTTTCTTTTAATCGAACAACAAGGTTTTGCAATTTCAGCTCATCCGTCAGACGCTTCCATTGTCTGCTAATAGAGTTCACAGAATCCTATTCCCCAGTCGGTAGCCAGGGCCAAGAACTCTTCCGTCATCCCTATGTATCCAAGAACACTTCAGATACACTTTAAACTGAACCTCAACTTTATCCACCATTGGCTGCCGAGCTGAAAACATGCCAGCAAGGGCTTCAATTCATAATTAGATGTTAGCTAGACAAATTACCTGTCAATGGTACCTTTTCCTACCCAGACTGCACAGGAGAATAATGTTCAAGATAGGGATACACAGAAAGGGAGAGCTCTCCCAGGAGGAAATACTTTGTAAAATCTATTACCTTGACAACTGTTTTCTAAGAAAATTCTAGTTCTATAGGGTCCCTCCCCTCAACTCTCATGATTTATACTATTCTGGTTGTCTAAAAATCAACACTGTCAAACTCCTTAATGTGAAAAGCAGGGTTTTAAGTAGAAGCAAAAATAAAAATAAATGAAAGCTTCTAGAGTTGAAAACTTTAAAAATCAGGGATTTCCCACTTCTTTGGGGGTGAGAAGGCAGTAATGAGCAGAAGACGACTACATCTAGAGGTACCTATGAGGGATCAGTCACCCAACACACACAGCCCTGGAGAGGAATGTTTTTGGACAGATCGGGTGCCGGGCTGGACCCCTCTACCCAGAGCTGGGAGACTAACCTAGGCTCTGTGGAATGCAGCCTAGTCCCTGATCCTCCCCTTCTGGGGGTTTTATAGAAGAACAACCCAATCACCTTGGGACTAATTATGGGTCTTTAAAATCAAACAAACCCTGATTTTCTGTGACAGGCCCAGTTTTGAATATTGTGCCCCATTATCGGACGAGCTATATGATACCATGTTCTAACTTTTTATTGGGAAAATGGTCTTATGGATTTGGTGGGCAAAACCACACTTCTAGGGCCAGGGCAGACCAGTGGTCAGGACTGACCAGTGGTGTAAGGAGTGTTTCCATTCTCTGGTTGCCCTAACCCTTCTCCCCTCATGATTTCAATGGAATTATTAGCTCACCTCTAAATGGGTCATGGCATATTAGGACACTTCTTTGCATGTCCATCCACTATCCATTCTTCTATTCAATCCACATTAAGTATTGCCTCCCTGCCAAGAACCATGCTGGGTATAGAGCCTGCAGTTGAGTGCATAGTTTTAAAGCAGTGTTCTTGATTGGGGGTTTATGGATGGGCTTCCGGAGGCCTGTGACCCCCTTGAAACTGAATGTAAGCCGTGTGTGTGCGTTTATTTGTGCGTGTGTACATGTGCCATAAGCATTATTCTGGGGAGGAGGGCTCATTGTTTTATTCCATAAACGTAGGGGTCTGTGTCCCAAGGAAAGTAAAAGCTATTCTGCAAATTGCCATACTCTGTCACAGACATCTGTCCGTAAAGAAGGGGTAAGAAAAAGCTACACAGTGGGGGTGATGTTTGGGCTGGATCCTGACAAATGAGAAGGGGTTTGGCTTCACCGGCCCAATGTCAAAGAATGGAGAGTTCCACCTTCTAGTTAAGCTTCTTCCTCCATGAGGCCTTCTAAGGTCTCTAAACCACACTGACCTCCCTTCCTCCGTGCTCATTCCTTTTGTCATTCATTTATTTAACAAGTTTTGCCTACTCGTGCCACTCTGACTTAGACACAGGTCCCTGCCCTCTTGGAGCTGACATTCCTGTAGGAGAGCCAGACATCAACCACTCATGCACACAAATGTGAAATTACAAACCGAAATCAACGCTAAGAAGGGGGAGAATGGCTGACCAAGGGCCAGATGGGACAGCTTCTGGAGCATTTTGACTGTGGCATTTACTGGCCAGCAATTTGGACTGTAAAGGGCCCCTACAAGTTTGCAAATCCCTGAAAGGAGGGACTGCATAATATTCAGCTTTGCAGCTCACAGAGCTGGGTAGGCACTCGTGTTTGCTGAACAAATAAATGAGTCAATGTACAGACTATCCTGTGATACTTCTTCCATTACATATTTTTAAGACCCTTCAAGCACAAAGGTCTCAAATGAGATCTCCTTCAACCCCACAGCAGAGAGGATGGCTAACAAGTCATCAGCAGAGAGGACGGCTAACAAGTCATCAGACTGGGAGGACGCATCCTGTTTGCACAGCATCTAAAGAAACTGATTTCGCTTCCCTCTTATTGGGCTTCTCCAACAAAGCTACATCCATATTCAATCCTGGGGTTCATTCTCAGTTCTGAGCCTTTCACACATAAATCTGCACAGGCTCTGCCCTTGAGATGAGTCCCCCAGGGATAGCTGAGGTTGGTTCCCACCAGCCAAGGTTGAAAGATGTGGCCACAATGGAGTCAGAACTCACTCAGCAGAATGAGGTATTTATGCCTCAAAGGAGGGCAGGAGTTTGAAAACGCATGCTATGATATTTGTTTACTGTCCATCTCCCTCCACTGGGATGGAATTTTTATCTGTTTTATTCACTGCTGTGTTCTGAGTGCCTGGCACAAGGTGCACACTCAATACTTAATTGTTAAATAAATGAATTGTTCGGTAAATGAAATGGGACTTGGACATGTCAGTCAAAGGAAACAGTCAGAAGCGAAGGCAAGGAGGTGATAAAATCCATGGGACCAGCACCAAAACTGTACCCAATGATGCTCTGGTAAATGGTTAACAACTAGCTCTTGAAATGTAGTTCTGGCCTGAACAGTGGTTGATACTTTTCTTTATATCGATAAGACAAAAATTCAATAACAAAGCTATATCAGAATTTCATTTGTTAATGATATGTATGGCCTCTTTGCTGAAGTAGACAGTAGTTTTTTTTAATACTGGAAGAATGTTTTTCCAATTTCTGTGCTATTCACAGCGACATACTTATTTTTTATTTTTGCAATTTTATTGAGATATATTCACACACCATACAAACCATCCAAAATATATAATCAATGGCTCATGTATCATCACATAGTTGTGCAGACATCTCCATGATCAATTTTGGAGGATTTTCATTACTCCAGAAAGGAAATAAGAATAAAAATAAAATCCAAATCATCCCATACCTCTTATCCAACCCCTATTGCTGGTTCTTAGTATTGGTATGGTACATTTGCTACTGTTGATGAAAGAATATTAAAATATTACTATTAACTCTAGTCCATAGCTTGCAATAGGTACATTTTTTCCTATATACCCCTCTATTATTAACTCCTTGTAATAATGTCATACATTTGTTCTAGTTCGTGAAAGAATTTTAAAATATTTTTTTATATTTGTACAGTTAATCACCAACATTGTCCACCACAAGATTCACTGTGTTATATATTCCCATGTTTTAACCTCCAACTTTCCTTCTGGTGACATACATGACTCTAAACTTCCCCTGTCCATCACATTCACACACCATTCCATACTGTTAATTATTCTCACAATAACGTGCTACCATCAACTCTGTCCATTTCCAAACATTTAAGTTCAACCTAATTAACCATTCTGCAAATGTTATGCAACCACTCCTCATTCTTTACAACATACTTTGAAGTAATCTGCATTATTGGCATTTTCTCCATCACTTTCTTAAATCTAGACAATCATCAATAATTCAGGGCCCGATTTGTAGTGTTTGCCAATTTCCATGGTCTAAATATTCCCAATGTGGCTGACTTCAAGCCGCCAATGTGAAGTCACTGAACACAGAACTAGGAAGAGATGCACAGTAGCAGATCACTGTATATGGATACAAAAGATGCATATAACCACATAAACATAGATAATAAAATGTTTTGAAATAATTAGGAAGTGATGAGTTTTGAGTACGTGTTTTTTTTATTTAATTTATTTTGTATTATCAAACCAAAACAACATACAAACATGAGCATTCTTAACATACAAACATTCCGCGTGTGATGTACAATCAATGGCTCACAATATCATCACACAGTAGCATATTCATCATCATGATCATTTTTTAGAACATTTGCATCACTCCAGAAAAAGAAATAAAAAAAAAAGAAAAAACCCACACATACCATACCCCTTACCCCTCCCACTCACTGATCACTAGTATTTCCATCTACTCAATAGAGTTTAACCTTTGTTCCCCCAATTTTTTTTCTATACCCCTTACCACTCCCTTTCATTGTTCACTAGTATTTCAATCTTCTCAATTTATTTTAACATTTGTTCTCCTTATTATTTATTTATTTTTAATCCATATTTTTTACTCATTTGCCAATATCGTAGATAAAACGAGCAACGGTATGCGTTGTTTTTAAAACAATTTTATGTAACTAAGTTTATATTACTTAATTTTTAACAGTGGCTATGTTTAACAATTGGTTCACAAAATATCTGAAAATTTAACAATTGGCTTTCACAAGTCAGCTCCAGCACATTCCTGGGTGCAGACTCAGCCTGACTTTGGGCATCAGCAAAGCAGGACTGTGGGAGATTCCGGTTCAATGCACTCACCCAGAACTTTGCAATCAGAAAAGCTAAAAAGAAGCCATATCCATGTTTAAAGAATATGTAACTTTTGTCATTTAAAAAAAAAAAAGTCTTTTGAATTTTATTCTGGGCCTTACGATCTCTCCCAGACGTAGGGTTTCTGAAAGTCATATTCCAGCCCCATCGGAGGCAGGTGGCAGGAACTGGGGAAGGTCTGCTCCATTCCCTGGAGGGAATGTCTGCCTCACGCAGGGCTTGAGTGAGATGTAGCCAGCACTGCGCTTCTTGGGTAGTGAAGCACGTAAATTGGAAAAATTGGAGCCTGAGGGCCAAACTGGAAGGTCACTCAGGTAAGAGGTAATTCTAGGTCTGAGGGGAGGGTTGGGGGACAGAGTCAGGGGTGCTGCAGTAGGAGAACCATTTGTGACATGGACTCCATGGGGAATTGGGAGGGGGGAAGTGCCAGAGAGACCAGCAATCTGGGAAAACAAGACAGCTCTGACTTTGAAGGCTGCCCATGGTGCCATTTCAACAAAGAAACAAACCTACCCCAGCCCCTGTACAGTCAGAGTCCCAGCTGGGTCTAAATTAGGGAACACCTGAAGCATACGTGTCACTTCACAGTGCAAATCCTTCAACCAGGCACTGGGAATGAACACCCTCGGCCCTGGGAGGGCCTCCTGGGGTGCAGGGCTCAGGATCAACATGAGAGCACAGAGGGACAGAGTCAAGCCGGGCCTGAAAAATGCAGAGTATTGATTACTCACAAAGCAGGACAACCTCTCTCCGTTTCTTCATATAAAGTCAAAGGTGAACGGAACATAGGGACTGGGGGGTGCCCTGGGAAGATCAATGGGGCTGGGATGTACTGGGGATGGAGACAGGGAGGGGCTCAGAAGGTCTGGGGAGAAAAGCAGGGACTGGGCTGAGTGAGTCTTGTTAACTCAGGTCGCAGTCCAAAACCCATCCCAAGTGACAGTCAAGCTAGAACCGAGGACAGGACAATGTGGGGAAGCAGGCTTCAGGAAACAAAGAGATCACGACTCAGGAGCCAAAAATCCTGTGAGCCCCACTGCTTGCCACACTGCCCCAAACAAGGCACCCCAACCCCAAGCCTCAGTTTCCTCATAGAAAGAAACTTTGAGGATTAAAGATCAAAGGCGGAGAGACTGAGAAAGGGCTTTATAAAAAGTAATGGGCTGAGCTGAAAGGAGCAACTGTTGTCAAACCTCAGAAAAAAAGATGGAGTATTAGGGGGTTGGTTTGGATGAACAGCTGGACGGTCTCCTTTCTAGGCTTATTACAACCCCTGGCGACCCCCCTCACTCCCCATGAGCCCTCTCCCTGCTCTTGCCAGCCCTTCGAGCCTGTGGTCTGTACATCTCATGGTCAAGGACAGCATGGGGTAACCAAGGAGCCCACCCTAGATTCACATCCTGGTTCTGCCACCTTTCAGCTGTGTGATGCTGGACATGTTGTTTAACATCTCTGAGTCTCGGCTTCCTCAACTGTAAAACAAGGAGAACAACCCCCGTCTCCTAGAACCATTGTAAAGATGAATAACCTATGGGAAAGGCCCACCAACTAAACGCAGTCCTTGAGTTTTGGCTTTGGATTATCAACATCTACTGGGCCACCCAAAATGAGACCAGATGCTCTTGGAGAGCAGGAAACATGGCCTTATCTTTGGGTCATTCAAGGCCAGGATATATATATACATCCTGGGGGGCCTGGAGAGGGCAAGGAGCATGGCATCGAGCACACAGGGGCCTGGTCATAAATGCCCCGTACGTGGGAGAACCCTGACAGCGGGCAGGTGTCCAGCTAGCAGCTCAGGCTCCACCTGTGGTCACCCACCTTCTTTCACCCAGAGGCAGGCCACAGTTTAGCATTCATTTCCCCGACCACACTGAAGAGAAGGTGAACTGCCATGCAAGAGTTACACTGACTTTTCACTCTGGTGATGACGATCTATAAAAGGCAGTGGAGACCAGTGATAACTTACTGAGGCCGAAGTCCCTGGGGTAACGGGGCATAGCATGAGGTTCCCGAGCCCGTCAGCCGTGCCTTCTCCTTCTACGATTCCTGAGGCATCAATCTCTCTTTTGTGTGTTTGTCAAAGGGCAGCCCCCAAGCCCCCAAATGGGACATAAATAGAACTGAAGTACAACAAGCTACTATATTCTCAGCACAGGGAGTGTAAGGCCCTTAGTCTTAAAGTGACAGACGAGTAGGAAATTATTTCTTGCTCAAAAATAATGAACAGCATAAATTACTGTGTATACGGAAGATTCAATAGAAGGTAAACACTTGCGACTGGCAAAAAAGGAAGGCGCCACCACTTCAGCCCTCAGGGCCTCGCTTCATTGCTTTCTTCCTGTACTTCAGGCACCCCCCCACCCAGGCTGCATAGTGAGTCTGATGCTGCACTTTGAAGGATCTTTCCTCCCGAAGAAGGGTTTATCAGGACCCAGCGTGTACAGCCAGCCGATGACAGCACAGCCTAGGCAGCTCTCGCTCAGAAGGGTGAATGCTGTGGGATCCTTTTCCTCCACCTGGTTGGTTGATCTCTCAATCTCTTTCCTCTTCGACTCCACCCTGGCCAGAAAGAGCAAGATGCCAGCTTGGGCATGACTAACACGCATCTTCTCCTGTAATTTCTACTTCTAAAAGCACTTTCTAATGAACCACTGCAACTGAGGCAGAAGCACAACGGCCTGACGTACAGCAGAGAGGTATGTGGAAGTAACTGCAGAAGGTAAAGACCCCAGAAAGAATTCAACACTGGGGCTTGTTTATTCCAAATGTGCAGGTGACCCCATAAAATTGAGGAAACTATCTCCTCAATTTACACATTGACAAAGCATTTAAAACTGGCAAAGCGCTGCCCTGCTGAAGGGGCCCAACTTTCCTTTAGCCACATCATGAAATGATATTTTTTGAAAGGACATGATAATCCGATCCAAGGCCCGCATGGACTCTGTAGTCAGCCTGTTTGGAGATCCCAGAGAACAGGAAGCAGCAGCTCCTGACGGCCCCCGGTCCAGGCCCCGGGCTTGCCTGCCCACCCTAGCTATTTCAGAACACTGTCAATCTCAGAGACGATTTCTTTTTCTTTCAGTCAAGCTGCAGCAGGAGATGTCGAGATTTCAGGGCAAGAATGAATTTCTTTACACTGTCCTATTAACCTCCAGAACAGCCCCTAAAGGAAAATTGGCATTTTCTGGAGGGCCTTAAAGAGAAAAAAAAGATCTCATCCAATAGCCTTAGAAGTCAGGATCCCAGATATGAGCCCAACAGTAGCCATGAGGAGAAAGAGCAGGAGGTGAAAAGGGATACGGGAGAAGCCTCCCTTCTGGCCAGCTGCATTCTGTCCCACCATCAATCATCTCACATCCCCAAGGGCCCGAGGAAAGAACCGTTAAACAGTTTTCCATTTGTATTTGTCAAAGTTGGCTAACTCCCTATCGAAGCGAAGAAAAGAAATGTAAACTACAAGCATCGGCCAGTACTGTGTAACGAAACCAGTCATTGGGTATTCTGGGAGTACCTGGATCAGAAGGGGCAATTTTTTTTTTTT
>PVIY010035641.1:0-26161 GCA_004026745.1 Myrmecophaga tridactyla
GTATATATTTTGTCAGCATATTAAAAATGTAAAAGTAATTATTAGGATATTGCTGATTTTATTTGTTGTTTGATTTTACTATTATTTTACAAATTCCTTTTCTTAGACTTTAACAAAGTCCTTCAATAGATAGGTTTTTATCATTTCTTTTCAGCATCACTTTATACATCAAGCTGAGAAGCACCTCTAAGATGTTAAGCAGTAATAATAGCATTGGTTGAATTCCAGTATATGCCCAACATTTTACTCAAAACTGGAGCTATGCAAAACTTAATTTATGGTCCCAAGAAGCCCACAGAAGTAATACCTTATATAAGAATTGTGCTGGTGGAAGGGAAAAAATAAGAACCTATTACTAGAAGAAAATTGTTTTGTAGGAAGCTCTGAATTTTTGTTTAAAGGCTAATTTGAAATCAGACACTATGAATTTATACCATGATTTCCTGAAATATGAGTGCTAACTATGTAAAAACAGAGCCTAACCTCTCAGAACACAGTAGATTAGCTTAAAAAAAAATAAGAGGGCTTTGGTGACAAGACGTAAATTATGGGGAAAGTATACATTCAGAAAGAGTGAAGAATATTTTTCAGATGTCTCTGTGTGCATGTATAGGGAATGGTGGCTTCAAATTTGACTAGATTTTGTTTGTTTGTTTTTCAAACTCTTTTCTAAGAATTGCCCTGGTGGAAAATATTCCTGAAGGCCTTAACTATTCAGAAAATGCACCATTTCACTTATCACTTTTCCAAGGCTGGATGAATTTACTCAACATGGCCAGAAAGTCTGTTGACATAGTGTCTTCCCATTGGGATCTCAACCACACTCATCCATCAGCATGTCAGGTAAGCTGCATCCTATATGTATGTTATGATTTTTCTGATGAGCATTTTACACGCCTTAGTATTCTTGCCTTCCACTCCTCAAACTCATCATTTTTTACTCTCACCCCACAGTACATGTACATCATTATAGTTATATATATATATATATATGTGGCTTTGTTGTTTCATATGCCATTCAGCTCCCATTAGAACTACAGGTGTTCATGGACAAAATCATGTTTCATCTTTGCAGTAGACTCTCTGTATAGCAGTGCTGTGTTGCACAACTTCAGGGGGTGCCATTAGTCTCTGTCAGTGGCATGCTTTGTGCTTTGTACTTTGCAGAGTTGTACTTTGCACAACCTGCATGGTAACTGTTCTAATTCTGTAACTGCTTGCTGAGACATTTATTTGGTTACTTGGTGCTATTATTTGCCATTAAACCCCAGAGCCAACTTTCTTCATAGTGGAGTCAAACTTCCCAGCATAGTTATATATTTTCAACTCTTGTCATATTTGAGGGAATAGGAAAAAATTACAAACAACCCTTGAAAACTGAATAAATGATCTAAATGATTTCTGAATGAAATGTTCTGAACAAAAGAAAATAATCCTGGTAAAATTCATGTGTTTTTCTTTATATCAGTACCACCAAGGTAGCTTACCTTGGGCTGTCCAGGCTATTATGCTATCTAAGCATATGACCATTGGCCTCTACTTACGTGTCCTATATGGGTCAATGACAAATCAATTTTGTCTCTTTGTATAGAAAATATGTTGTCATTAAGCCTATAAACTTTCCCTCTTTGGCACTTGGAAATCTATTATTCATTTATACTATCATAAAATCAAAAGATACTCTGAAGATGGGTAAAAACAAACAAACCCAAAGGTCATACTAAATAAAACTGTAATAGATATATTCATTGGTTTGTGCACTCTCCACTTCTGTTTAAGCAGGGGTTTCTGGTATCTATTGCTCTATAATAGATCATCCCCAAATTTATTGATTTAAAAAATAACATCCATTTATTTATTCACGATTCTGTGCAGGGTTTGACAGAGATGGGTTGGCTCTATCCCACACAGAATTGGCTGGGTGACTTGGCTAGGGCTAGATAATCAAGATAGCTTTCCTCACACATCTGGTGTCTCAGCTGTGGCTGGAGCAGGTGGGGTCTGGCTGGATGTCTCTGTCTGCATGTAGTCTCATCATTCCATAGACAAGTTTGAGCTTTTTGTATGGTGGGTGGATCTGAAGAGGGCAAAAGCAGAAGCCATGAGTACTCTGAAACTTGGACCCTGGAATCTCAGAATGTTGCTTCCACTTTATTCTATTGGTCAAAGCAAGACACAAGTCCAAGATGGAAGGATTAGCATCCATGTACAGGAATGAGAACAACTGTTGGCAATTCTTTGGAAAGGAAACACACTTTGGCCTTACCAATCTATATTTCTTCGACATGCAAACGACACTCACCTCATCCCCCAAAACTTTCATCTCATAACAGCGAAAGGTCAAAGTCCATGAATTCTTCAACTGTATCAGATATGGATTTGGATGAGTCTCCTCATATGGGATGTCCCTTGACTTGGAAATCTGTGGACTAATAAGATAAGTTAACTGCCCCCCTCCCACTCCCAAATATATTCCCAAAATACATGGGTGAGACAGCGACAGAATAACTGCCATAGTCAGTTCTACTCAAAAAAAAGGGGAAAGTGGAGAGCAAAAATGAGTCAGCAGTCCTTAGCAATTCTGAAGTCCAGCCAGGCATATGCCATCACTTTCCCTAACTCTAGAAACAGGGAATGTTGCTAGATAGTATCTAGTTTCTGCTCCCTGGGTGTGGTTTCTTAATTCATTGTTCTTGAAGCTCTTGGCTCTTGATCCTCTGTGTTTTTCCTCCTTTTTCCTAAGAAAATGGCCTGTTTGCTTCTGACTTTCTTAACTTGCTTCTTGCTGGTAGAAATGAGGCCCAAGAGAACTGTTTTCATTTTAAATCATATTTTGTCCCTTTTTAGTCCAAAATGGTGCAACTCCTTAAAAACTTTGTAGACATCCTCTGTTATCAAATTATAATCCACTCTGTTAGTAAAAAGCCACACTTATAAATATTTTATAGAAAGGCCCTTCTCTACTTTGGACCATTACCCAAGCTATTAAAGGACATTATCCTTAAAATTCCTAAGAGTCCTTTTATCTAGCTGAGAGTGTCTACGAGGCTCTGTCTTCAGTCTTTTCAGGGGTCTTAACAAGTGGTTTTAGAGTCACACTCTTGATGTGATCTTTACCCTGAGGCCATTCCTCATTTTGAGAATATTTTGCTGAGTGGGGAGACTGTTCTAGACTCTATTTTCTCTAAATTCTGCATGAAAACTAAACAGTTCTTTCTTTAGCTAGTCTATTTTCATGATACTGTTGATATACTCCTGAAAAATCTCCTCAGCCAGATCCACAGGTTCCTTATTTATATTTGCTATTGCTAATTGCAATAGTGTTGCCAAATATTCTGCCATTTCATAATGTGGATCACCCATTCTCAGGGCTCCAAATGCAACCTTTTTCTTCACTGCTCTTCCAGCCGTTAGCACCAGGAGGCCTTTCCAATTTTCATCCAGTCTCAAAGCCAGTGCCACATGCTTTAGGTTTTTGCTACAACTGCATCTCACTTCCAGGAACCAGTTTCTATCTCAGTTATCTTTTACTATTATTTGCTATGATTCTGTGGGTTGCCTATACAGTTCTTTTGGTCCACGTAGTACAGGTGGGATCACTCATGCATTTAGCTGGGAGATTGGCTGGGGCTAGACTGTCTGAAAGTTGGCCTGGGCTCCTCACCTGTTCTCTGATCACTACAGTCTAACCCAAACTTTTTATATGGCACCTGCATCCCATGAGGGTGAAAGTGAAAGCTGCAAGACCTCTTAGGGAGTAGGGTCCCAGAACACTATGTCTGCCACAATCTGTTGTTGAAAGCAAGTCACAAATCCAGCTGAGATACAAGGGGAGGGGCAATAGACTCCAGGAGTAGCTGGCATGTTTAAGAATGGGAGGAATTGTTGGCAGCCAACTTTGGAAGAATCTACTAAGGCTTAGTCTGATGGTATGAACAAGAGATAGTTCAAGTTGTCTTTCCTAGTCCTAGTCCTTTTCTAGTCCATGTCTTTCCAATGCCAGTACTTGACCACTGAATCGAACAGGAACTGCAAGTTCCTCCAAAACATCCAGGCTGCTTGAGCATGGGCTGTCAAGAGCTCCCTTCCATATCGTGTGCACCACTGAAGAGCTGGTGTTCTGATCATGCAGTAGAAAGATTTGCATTTATACTTAGACTTGGGGACCCGATGCCACCAAAGAGTCATCGTGTTCTAATCTGATACACTATCCCTCAGGAATGGCTGGATTTTTCTCTCCAGTTGCAAACTAATCTTTCCCCTAAGTGGCTTTGTTTTTACCCTAGGTTCTGTTTCTCTCTGAAACTGCCCTAAATACTGGCTGGCTTCCTGGCTTCCTATAATCAATCTAGGTTTGGGGTTGATTGGGTTTGGAGGTCCTCGGGAGCCTGGCCTCTGCAGCATACCCCAGGGGTGCCCAGTGTGTTCATTTTCAGGATTCCAGAGGATCCTCTGAGCTGAGGCAGTAGAGGGGGCACCTCATAGTTTCTGATCAGCTCTGGGATTGTTGTGAGTTGGCTCAGACTAGAGGAGAAGAGACACTCAAATGACTTTATAGGCAAATTAGAATCCCAGATGGGTGATTTAGCCCTCCTTCATTAAGATGGACATGATTCTTCAGAGCAGTCTGAGGACTTCTGGCCCTTCCTTGCTTTTTACCTTATGTCTCATCCTAGTCCTTCAGGTGTATGAATAAACTGTTGCTACTGTGTGGACCTAGTAGTAGCAGCATCTTTATTACCAGGTAGCTTATAGGCCCTTCCCTAGCCTTACCGGAATCAGAATATACATTTGAACAAGAGCCCTAGGTGATTCATATGCACAGAAATGTGCGAAGCTACACCATTCTGACTTCTTGCTTTAAGAGTCCAGCACACCCTCCTAGGTTTCAGAGCATGTGGTAAAGACTGGTCATTAGGGAATGACACTGCCTTCTGTGTAATGGTTCCTGATGATTCATGATGAGGTAACACCAGCCTCCTGTGTCTGACTCACGGGGCAGTTGTGAAACAGATGAAGGAAGACAAGGACCAGGTCTGTTTATGTAACAGTGCTAAGCAAAATGCCTGACACATATTAGGTGCCCAGTAAATACTTGTAGAATGGATTGCATAAGTTGAGAATGATGAATTAAGGTAAATGTTATTAAAGAAGACAGTACTTAGAAGCTTATTTCAAGTCACTCTAGCAATTCGCCTACCGCCAACAAATAGAAATTTTCTATTTGCTGCCACTGACATCATTGTTAGTGAATTCACACAACAATCCTTTTAGGAGGAGACCCCAGATAAAACTGATGGCCTTCCGGTAGAGTCATATTGCCCCTGCTCCTTTGTCGTGTCTCATTTCCCTAATAGCACCAGACTCGTTTACAGTTTAAAACCAGTGGGTTTTATGTGGAGTTCTGAGGCAAGTGAAATTGCCTCACCTCTCCTCTGCTTCTTCCCTTTCCACCATGCCTGTGGGGGTGAGGGATGGGGCGGATAACTGTGCTGTGATCAGGAGTGGAGAAAGGAAAAGCAAATATTTGCTGCCAGGTTGTTCTCTTTGGGTTCAGGTTTTAAGGGCCCCATATCTTGTTCTCTTCTGGCCAACAAGCTTTACCATTCTTAAAGTTGTTCATAGCTTATTTTCTATTAATGCATTTTTAAAGAAAACATTTTTTATTTGGGAAGCAGATAAAATAATCAACATGCCATTTAGTTCTAACTCAACAGAGCCTGAAGAGTCTTAAACGGAAGCCATAATTGGCACACAGAGATAAACAGGAATTACAACAGAAAAGCAGCCCACTATTTTTTATAATGCCGTTGTAAGCAAACTACACCAAGGAACGGTGCAGAGTAGACCAGTGGCTGACAGGACCCAGATCAGCAGAAAACAGACACACATGGCATATAATAGAGTCTTCTCTTGGATGAGTGGAAATTTCATACGAGTGAGTGATGGTTGTCATTAACAGGAATCATTGATGCCTGCTTTTTTTCTTCTTTTTCTATTTGCATGTAAAAAGACATGTTCATTTTAAAAGTATATTTCTTTCTGTGACTCCCAGAGGTTTACAATTTTAATAGCGACAACCTCCCCTTCTCACCCCCCCCCCCAAAAAAATCTTGTCTTTCCTTCCTGGCATTGGGCATCATTAACCTATGTCAACCTCTGTGTTTGTTTCCTTTTGTGTTAAAGGAAACTGGACGATGCCCTCCCTCTGTATCACAGCCAGGCTAAGGACTAATGAGAGAGTAAATCTTGAGTGATTTATTGTAGGCCCTGGCTCATCCTATTGTGGGGATTGGCAAGCCCAAGTTCTTAGGACGGACCTCAAATTGGAACTCTACAGAGGTGATCTGAATTCCCCAAGAGAAGCTGGCTAGCTGAAGTAGCAATGGAAATTTTTCTTTCTGACTGCTGAAATCTTCAGTTCTTCCCTTTAGGCCTCAGTGATTGGATGAAGAGACCCCTCTCTTTGCTGAAGGCAGTCTCCTTTGTTGATTGCAGATGTATCAGCCATAGATGTACTCAAATATCTTCATAGGAACAATCAGGCTACAACTTGCTTGACCAAACCACTAGACACCTTAACCTGGCCAAGGTGATACTTGAAACTAACCTGCACTGCCTACCCCCTGTCAACTTGACACCCATGCACTTCTCCTAGAACCATACTTAATCTCTAGATAAATACAATAACATGGTCATACTTTCATCTAACATAGTTCAACTGCCCTGCATACAACGTGGAATATACTAACCGTTAACCCAGAAGAGGATGCAAATCCTTGGATAATATTTCACTCTTAAACTTAGCATCCTGTAACTTAAATACTATGGCATAAAGTTAATACAATTTATGTTATGTGATAAGGGGATAAGAGAGGGAAGAAAGTGTATATATGCAAATGTGTATGTGTATATATGTATATATGTATATATATATACATTTCCATAGCAAAATAAGGGAGAAATAATTCATAAACATTATATGTGTAAAGGGGATTTGTTTCTTTATGTCCAGATAATGAGTTTAGGCCTGGAAGTATTGACATGTCTAGGAAAATGTGATTGTTAATTTATGGGATGAAATGATGGGAATTTATGAAAGCATACTATTCAGGGAAAGCCAGGGAATATGACTGATGAACACATTTGGAGTGCTACCTAATTCTTTGGGTATAAGATCCCAGTTCTCTATATGACTTCCCTGTAGGGACCCAAATAAAATAATTAATGAGCTACACAACTGCATCTTAAAGAGATGTATTTTTCTAAAATCAATTAGTTACTGGTCTGCAATGAGTCATGAGTGCCAGTTGATGTTACGTCAAAGTTGTTTAATTTTGAAAAACCTATGATTTTTAAAAACAGTATTTGTTCAGTTTAATGAGTTCAATAATGAAAGCTCAATGCCACAAGGTTGATTTGGAAAGCACAAGCCAGGATCCTGTAGGGAGCACAGTAAGTGGTAGGCGAACTCTTAGAAAGATGAAAGAAATGAAGCCAGTGGTGTAACTGAGATTTCTTTTAACCTATTTACTAGCTGTGTGACCTTGAACAAGATACTAAGCTCTTTGTATCTCAATTTCCTCAGTTTGGCCAGGGTGATAAAAGTGCTCATTTGATAAGTTGTTGGGTAGATTATATAAGTTAACAAATGTAAAGAGTGTAGAACAGTACTTGCCTGTTAAAATGCCTATGTAATGCTTATTATCATTAATGTTACTCTAATTTAAATTTATTATTGTATATATACACTGCAACAGTAGTTTAAGTAGCAGGTAATGAGTTCTTACTACAGGCCCTCAATATGAAGAAACAGGGGTGGCTGTTGTATAAAATTTAGTGTAATTTCTACAAATGGGAGAATCTGAGAAGATAAGAAAGATTATGCAAATTAACATTGTCGACTTTTTCTTTTGGTTTATTAATTATAAACCTTTATACACACAAACACACATACACACCCTCAGTCTTGCTCTTGTGCATCTGCTCAGGTAACTTAGTTTATTAGCATCACCCATCCAACAGGTGTCTGTTCTATTCCTGGTGTAGCAGAGGAGGGCTGCAGCTTTGGTAAAGATGTGGAAAGACTGACTTTCCCCTCAGCATCCCAAAAAAGCTCAATTCTCAAAATTTCTGCCAACTTAAGAATACTTTTCTGACCTCTCCATTTTTCCTGAAATTCAGTCAATATTAGCCAAACTTGTTATCTTGTTATCTTGTAAGACTGTGACATGTTTGATCTTAGAACAGTGTCACTTAACAGAAAATAACTTACAACTCCCACTGGCTTTGTGGAGGATTCATTTACAAAAAAACAAACAACAACAACAAAAAAACATGTGCCCCAACCTACATATATATAGTTTTTCAGTGGATTTGATGACTCATTATGACCAGGCAATGTTTGATGATCTCACTTTAGTCTTGGTGTGGGTGTTTTGGTTTGCTAAAGCTGACGAATGCAAAGTTCCAGAAATGGGTTGGCTTTTATAACAGGGATTTATTAACTTACAAGTTTACAGTTCTGAGGCTGTGGAAAAGTGTCCACATTTAGGTATCAACAGGATACCTTCTCCCCAAAGTCCTTCTACCGGCGGTCCTCACTCCTCCATCACAGGGCCAGGTACCTGGCGATGTCTGCTGGTCTCTCCGTTCCTTCCTGCTTTACTTGCTTCCAGCTTCTGGCTTCAGTGGCTTCCTCTCTGAGCTTCTGTGTGTGTCTCTCTTTTAGCTTCTGTCTCTCTTAGCTTCACTGACTTTTCTTTTAGTCTCTCTGTGTGCTTCTCTGAATTTTCTCACTTACCTTCTCTGGGGCTTTTTTCTGTGTCTCTATCTTTTTATCTCCTTATATAGGACTCCAGTAAAAGGATTAAGATCCACCTGGGGCACACCTTCACTGAAATAACCTAATCAAAGAGTCCCACCCACAACAGGAATGGATTAAAAGAACCTAATCTTTTCTGGGGTTACCTAACAGCTTCAAACCATCACAGTGGGATACAGCGCACCACTCAGTGCTCAGCCCTTTGATTCAGGCAGCTATATCCACGCATAACCTAGGTCCAGGACCTCTCTTAGAGCCCACTCATTCCTTCCTTGTAATATTCTTCCTAACTGACCTTAACAGTATAAGTTAATCAATAGACAAGAGCCTTTGTTTCACCTAACTTGTAAACCTTTTCCTGGCTGGTTTGTTTCAAAACCCATCTCTGTGAATTATTCATAAATAATATTGTTACCTTATTCTATTTTAATCACTTTATATCTGGACCCATAATGCTTGTACCTGTCCTCACGAAGTCTGCAGTCTGATGGAGTCAGCTACACCTTGCTCCCAGCACCTCTCGGTTCTGGTCTCCACCATCTGATTAATTCTTCCTCTCCAGTGCTCTCCTTTCCCACTCCTCCTTTCCCATACCTATTATCCTAAAGTGGGTCACCATTTCCCCTCCAAGGCTATTGAAAGAGACTCTTCATTCACTTCTCTACTTTGCAACACAGGGGTATTTCTGGAATCCTATTTTTTGACAATAATATAAAAGTCTGATAAATGTATGAGACAATCTTGCAACTTATGATGAAATAGTTAATTCAGTTTTCTTCTCCTATTTTTCCTCACAGCATTTCCTACTTTTCATTTTGTCTGAAAGGAGATGAGCATAGTTCATGGTGAATGAGTCCTTTAAATAATTGAATTCTTCAAATTGGTAGTTGGGGATAGAGGAGAGAAACAGCTGGGGAAGCAGGACATTTCAGGCATTTAATCCTATGTTTTTGATGTAGATTTGAAGGCTTGTACACATTTCTACGACATTTTAGCATGCTTCCTTCTGTCTTTTTTTTTTTATAGAGGAAAGTAAAAGATGTATAAAGTAATGAAAACATAATTAGGATCCACACTAACATGTTCTTATTTGGCTCAGACAAGAATCAGTTAAATTAAGAAAATTTTTCTTAATTTTCAGTGGTCAAGCCTTGGTTTTATAGGAAAAGCAAACTAGTAGCATTTTGGGGGGGAGGTATGTGCTATAGTGGAAAGACCACTGGGCTTGGTAGTTGTGGTCACATTGGGAAATATGGCATAAGTCCACTGATTCTCAATTTCCTCATCTGTGAAATGGGTATAATGTCTATCTCATTACATTGTTTTGTGAGTTTTATTAGATAATGTTTGTAAAATACAACTACAGGGCTAATAAAAGTTGCTGTTTTCATTTTTACTTTTGTTTTCCTAGTGTAGAACATTTACTTTCAAATTTAGTGGACATTTACTCTCCACATAATATTACAGCTGGAATAATATTCTGTTGTCCATCAATATTTTAACTTCTTTTAAAAGAAGTTAAGGTAATTCCACCCAGAATACCAATTCAAGTTGTCCTACAGGGTTTAAGTGAAGAAAGAATAAAGAATAATTTGCATAATGTTTGTGGTTCTTACCCTCCTCCCCAATATGGTAATTTTCAACCATGATTGCCAATCAGAATAAGCTGGGGAGCTTTTAAACTATACTAATGCCCAGGCTTGACACAGACCAATTAAATGAGAATGCTTGGTGAGGGGCTTTGATGTTTTATAAAAGATCAGTAGGTGATTCCAATGGGCATCCAGTCTTGAGAATCACTGCTTAACCCATTCTGGTCTAATAAACATTGCTTGATTTTTATACATTTCAGAACAGGGCCAGGTGATCTCTTCCCCCACCCAGTTTGGCAATCCAGTTTTGCCTGCTTCAATTTAATTCTGTTTATTCCAGCTGTTCCCTCCGTGAGTTTGTATTTGAAGGTGCCCACCTGTTCCTGGAATCTAGGGGGCCATGTCCAATTTGTTCTTGTGGCTTTGCTGTCTAGCATGCAGCCAGGAAGATAAGGATGTTCAATGATTGCTTGTTGACTTGGAATAGTAGATTACTCCTCAGTCTTCTCAGCCCCAAGCTAGAACATTTGTTATTTCAGTAGAACTCCTGGTGCCTTGTCAGACTGAGAAATAATGTAACCTTTGAAAAGAGTGTCCCCTTATTTCAAAATAACATCTTTTCTCTGCCCCACAAAATCAGCACTCGGCAAATGCTAATAAATTAGCATTAATTTGAAATGTAGAAACATAATGATTTTGAATATGCTTTTGTTGAACAAACATTTATTGAGGTACTGTTCTCTTTGCTGGAGCTATGATATCTGATAAGCAATGTTCCACAGAGCTCAAAGTATAGCAAGGGAGACAAACAAACCAATTATTAGAACATAGAGCAGTAGAGCAGTACCTGCAAGGAACTGTCAGAGAGTGGGCTTGTGATGGTTTGTCTCTGCACTTGCCTACTCAGCAGAGCACACTGGCTCTTGTGGATCTAGCCCTGTCCCAGTGCAATTCTTTCTTGGTAAATTCCTGTTACTTCTCCATGCTTCTATTTCCCCCATCTGTTTCATAATCCTGATTGTGCTCTTGCTTGTTTTCCAGTATATTTCCAGGGGAAATCATTATCCTAATATAAACTCATAAGCACTGTCATTAGCAAGAGTTTAACTTCTATGATTCCTTTTAAATCCAATCATATAGGTATGAATAAATCATGAACGCAAATATACTCTTCCCAATTATTTAAATTATGCGATGAAAGTCTTTAAACTTGCCTTCTTAGTTTTGTTTGCTTGCAAGTTTTTTGTCTTCTTCCTAGACCTTTGTTGTTGCATCCCCCATTTCCCTATATCATTTATTCTTTTAGGTACCTTCTTTTAAATGGAATAGATTGAGTTTTCTGATCGTTATAATAATATTAATAGCTGTTTACTATAGAAAATTTTAAAACTAAAGAGAAATGGAAGAAAAATCAAATCATCCGTATGCAACAGAAAAAAGGAAAACAATTTACCCATAGTTTGCATAGATATGCACATATATAAAGAAATGTATATCTTAATTTTGAACTTACCATTACAGCAAGCACCTTTCCATGTTATTGGAAACACTGGTAAACATTTTTTTTTTTGGTGGCATAATATACGATGTAGTAGATTTGTATAATGATTCCTCGATTATTGGAGATTTAGCTTTTCTTTTTCTTTCCTTTTTCGAGATCAATACAATGCTGTCGCAGTAAATATATTCGTGCAACACATTTTTTATTCTTTTTGCTCATTCCCTCAGGATCAAGTCTCCAACGTAGAATTAGAGGATTAAGGAGTGTGAGCTGCTTTCTTAAGAACTTAGGATTTTCTGAGAACATGTAGAACTTTCTTGTAGGTTACTTCCTTGGATGCTGGAATCTGCCTGCAGCAGAGGGGATGGCTTGAATGAAATCTGCCCCTGCTCTGTGTGGGTCCCTTCTGCCCATTCTGAGCAAGTGAACGTGGAAGAGTTCGAGTGTTCAGCACGTCCAGCTCTTCCTTTCTTGCCCCATTTATGTCCCTGTCCTTTGGAGCAAACGAATGACAAAGGACCATGACACCACACTTTTCCAGGTGCTGCTAAATGGCAGTACCAAGATAAAGGGTTGTGCCTGTGTCTTACAGCCAGCATGGAGGCTTGAGCCACACCAAAGCGACTCTCTAGTTACTGTGGGACTCCAGCTGCTGAGGCCCGGTTACAAATGTGCTGTTCCTGCTATTAACTCCCTGCTATTTCCTGGCCCATTATTGTCATTATGAACTTATTCATCTCTCTTCATCTGTCCCTGACAAAGATGGCTATATCCATACTCTTGGGGTGTATAATTGAGATAATCTTCATTAGGCAAGGCCTGATGATGAACTGTTCAGAATAATTAAATCCTGTAATGGGATGGAACCTGTTACTAATGAATGGACTGGCAGCCTGTGTTCCTCCACAGCAGAGTTTCTCTCCCGGTATCAGTTACATCCTCAAGCTCCAACTGATCCATGATCCCAGTACCTTCATGAAGAGAAGAAATGACCACTGTCTTCTGGATTGGGATGAGGAACTCCGTATTCCCATAGGCACATCCCAGAGTTCTGGGGACTCTGGCCACCATTCCCAACTCCACTGTCTTCTTCAACCCCAAGCTCAATCAGCAAGTTTGCCAATTCTCTCAGAAAATACCTGGAATCCTTCCTTTTTTTTTTTTTTAATTGCCATTGACATAGCTCTATCTCAAACTACTTCATCTCTCATCAAACTATGCAGCAAATTTCTAAATACTTTTTCAGCTTCCAGACTTGAACTGTACCAAACATTCTCCAGTTTGTGGTCAGAGTTCTCTTTCAATACAAAAATTGGATCATGACTCCTCTGTGAAAAACTCTTTAGAGGCTCCACATTGCTTTCAGTATGAAGTCCAAAGTCTTCAACCTGGTTTACAAGACCCTTCAACATGGGCCCCTACTGAAATGTTCTGTAAAATACAAGTAAATGAATAAGAATCAATCTTATGGTTAATTGAATTAATTGACTAAATAAGTAAACTAGCCAACTGAGTCAAAAGGGACTTTCTGGGCATGGATTGCTGGATGGGAGAAGCAACGTCAGATACCCTTTTCCCAAATCACTGACTAGAGTAAGTTTTGCAGCTATTAAATTTTTGCCAGTCTGATGAGTATGAACAGACATCTCTGTATTGGTTTGCTTGGTGCGTCCCTTGTCAGTTGGAGAGCCTCAGCATCTCTGTATGTCTGTTTGCTGCATAGACTTGCTTTTCTGAGTCATACCTAGTCTCATGCTTTGCCCTTATTTTGTTAGCTTTTTCTTGTCAGTTTTTTAATAACTTTTATAGAGTACAACTTCGTCTAGCAACTATTTATTCCAAATCTATTTTGTGGTATCTTTTGCTATGTGATGCTTTTTTTTTTTTAACTCTATATATCTCATATCTTTTATTGCTTCCACATATCTAGGTGTGTATATTAGTTTTCTGGTTGCTATAAGAAATTACCACGCACATAGTGGCTTTTAAAACAACAGAAATTTATGCTTTCATAGTTTTGGAGGCCAAGCTTCTGAATCCAGTTTCATTTGGCCAAGATCAAGGTGACAGCAGGGGCACATTCCCTCCAGAGGTTCTAGGGGAGAACCATTGCTTGTCTCTTCCAGCTTCAGTAGCTGCCAGCATTCCTTGGTTTGCCACTGCATCACTCCACTCATCAAGGCCAGCAAATTCAAATCTCTCTCTGCTCTGCCTTCTTCTCTGTGTCAAATCTTTCTCTCTCTCTCTCTCTTATAAGGACACTTGTGATTGCATTAAGGGCCTACTTAGATAATTCGGGATAATCTCCCCACCCCAAAAGCCTTAACTGAATTAACTCTGTAAAGATCCTTTTTCCAACTAAGGTTACAGTTACAAATTCCAGGGATTAGTTTCTGGATCTGAAACTAATGGCCTCCAAAGGCCATTATTCAGCCCACAAGGTTTTACGTATAGTCACCTAGATTTTCTTGAAAGTATTAAGTACTGATTATGGCTGAGAACTTATTTATTTATTGCATGGGCAGGCACTGGGCATCGAACCTGGGTCTCCAACATGCAGAGAAGAACTCTGCCTGCTGAGCCATCATGGCCCACCCGAGAATTTATTTTTATATGTTGTAAAATAAAAGGGTGCTTCCATTTGTGCCAGATTAAACAATTTTATGCCACTCAAAGCTGAATTAAAATGTCACCTTTGTTATTGAATTCTCATGTGTGCCATTTCTGGATTCTCTATTAGTTTTTTTTATCTATTTATGAATCCCTATGCCTCCACCATATTGATATGATTACTATAACTTTATGATAAATCCTTTTTTATAATACTGAAGACATTTACAGTTATAAATTTTTCTCTTACACAAGATATTGCTTCATTTCTTTGTTTTATTATGAGGTGCTTTCCTATTCATAGTTTTCTAGCATGTACATAGATTCACTTCCCCTATCTCCTTCAATAGAAGAATAATCTAGGAGTGAATTTTAAATTTCCAGGTAAGTAAGATTTGTTTCAAGGGTTACATGCTGATAGTCTGTTTCTCATTTTGTTACATTATGAGCAGAAAATGAAGCTTATAGAACATCTCACTTTATATTTCTTCAGGTTTCCTTAACGGCAGCTGCAGGGCAGATTTTATAAATGATCCACAGACAAACAAAAATTGTTTCGAGGTATATAGAATTGATATAGAATTGGAAATATATTTAAATATGTGCGTATTATCAAGTCTGTAGTATTATTTAATCTCATATATCCATTTATTTTGTTAGATATGCCGTTTTCAGACATATTTTGAAATATTATATTATGGTAGCATTTCCATTGCATTTCTATTAATTTTTGCTTTACATACTTAGTTGCTTTGCTGTTTGGTGCCTACAGACAGCTCCTTAAATTGGTCATTATCTAATAATGGCCTTCTTTTCCCCATCATACCTTTAAGCCCTTCCTCAGCTCTATTCTAGTTTTTACTGAGATTGTTTACCTTGTTGGATGTAGAACACTATTTCTTAGCCTTTTTTCATTATCACCTTCCTAAGGTTTGATATCACAGATATACTGCATATGTACTGTATATATATTTGCACTTTATACACGAAATGAGTAAGATGTATTTCACCTCTCTGAAACCAATTTTCATCCCCAGGGCATAATATCACTCCATTGAGAATGTAAGTTATAGATTCTTAGATCTTTCCTTATATGTGTGTCTTTTATTTCAAGTATCCTTATTTAGTAAGTATGTCACACATGCGATGTATTGAATAGCTCAATCATCATCACTTGTCTCTTCTTTGCTTCACCTTTCTTGATGGTGTTGGGTGTTATTCATTGTTTGGTTAAAGTCCTTTCTTAAATATTTTCGTCATATGGGTTATGTAAGTAACATAAATCTGTATGTAGCTGTAAATATCTCTTCTTTTCACTCTGGCAGGTAAATAATACCTTGACTAGGTAAAGGATCCTTGGGCTTAGACCTTGTGGTGATTGGGTTAGGGTGTCAACTTGGCCAGGTGATGGTGCCTAGTTCTCTATTGCTGTAATCATTGGCATGTGAACCTCATCTAAAGCCGATTACATCTGCAGTCAGCTAAGGGGAGTACCTTCCGCAATGAGTGATGTTTAATTTTAATTAGCTGGGAGGCTTAAAAGAGAGGTCAGAAGAAAGCTCAACGCAACACAGCCCAAGCAGCTGAGCACACACAGCCTGGCCCAGACGTTTGGAGATGCAGAAAGGAATTGCCCCAGGGACAGCTGTTGGAACCCAGAAGCCAGAGGAGAAGGCAAGCAGACATCTTCCTGTAAGAGAACCTCATACGAAAGTTAGCTGCCTTTCCTCTGAAGAGCTATAAGTTTTTAACTAAGTCAATCCCCTTTTATTAAAAGTCAATCTATCTTCAGTGTGTTGCATTCTGGCAGTTTTGGCAGACTAAAACAGGCCTTTACCCTCCATAGTCTGTAGACATCTTGTTCTGGCAGATGAGAGGTTCCATGTCAGTGTGGCTATTTTCTTCAGTGAGTAACTTTTTAAAATTTCTGCTAGAAAGTGATAAGAATTTCTCTTTATCTATGGTACTCAGAAATTTTACAGAATGTACCTAGGTGTAGCGTTCCCGTCAAATTTGCCTCCATCTTTAACTGCCCTTTCAAGTTTGTAGATTCAGATCTTTACTCATCTTGGACAATTTTTCTCCTGTTACTTGTGAATTTATTTCCTTTTGCTCCTTTTTCTCTTCCAACATACCTATTAGCCACTTGTTACATTTCCTGATTTATCTCTCAGCCTTTCCTCATCTCACCCCTTGTACTTTCCTGTGCATGTGTTCGTATTGTGTGTAAGTGCTTGTGTGAGCATATTTATACATGCTTTGACGTATTTCTTCCATTCGGTCTTCAGACCACTAATTTGGACCCCAACAGTGGCCATACTTTTAATTACTTCTCTAAGTTTTTTAGTTTAAAAATCACAGAGAAATAGCCCCAGCCAGTCTTTCAGAGCCATCCTTGAGTGTCCTTGATGCTCATATTGTGCTTTAGCTCCAGTTCCCTTGTGTTCTCCACAGCTTCCATCCTCAGGTACTCATTATGTCCAAGCTTCTTCTCTCTTCTTGCTGGATCCCTTTAAATGTTGGCGTTATTGGATTGTTGGTACCCAGGTCTTCTTATTGGAGAATAACACATGACTTCTTCCTTTCATGTGAAGGAAGGTGAAACTCTATTTACCCCCATGGGCTGGAGATATAGTCTTAGACAGTTTACTAGACCCCACTTGGGCAACTGGAGAATACCTCCCCCACTTCAGTACCAACGGGGGCTGGAGATATAGTCTTAGACAGTTTACTAGACCCCACTTGGGCAACTGGAGAATACCTCCCCCACTTCAGTACCAACGGGGGCTGGAGATATAGTCTTAGACAGTTTACTAGACCCCACTTGGGCAACTGGAGAATACCTCCCCCACTTCAGTACCAACGGAGGTGACAGCTTGGAGAGCAGGGAGTATTGAGCAGCTCATCAAGGGCTGATAATGCTTCTGAAGGCAACTGGACTCCCTCATAACTGACTCTTCTGGTAATCAAGCCCCAGCAGCTGCTTGGCTCAGGAAAGTTGAACAGATCAGAGCTGGAAATGGAAAGAAAGGGTGAGATTTGGGGGTAACTTTCTTCTCAGAATACCCCTTCCTTTTCCAATTTTAACATAGCAGAGTGATCATGTGGAGAGAATTGCCCTAGATCAAAAAGAGAGATAGAAGTGCTAGGTCTAGCTGTGTTACTAGCAAGCTACATGCCCATCAGCACATTATTGAATTTCCTTGGGCCTCAGCTTCCTCATTTATAAAACGAGGTTACTGGTAAACTATTGTTCTCTAAGGTATCTTCCAGCTATGCCATTCTCAGTTTATATCCAATCTCAGTATCCTGAGGGTTCCATGTTTTACCTTTGATATGATGAAGGGGTAAAAGTCAATAGTTTTCTAATTGTGTTCTGTGAGGTCCCGTCAATTCAGTAAAGCAGGGGAGAGAATAGGTGGAGATATTTTGCCTAAACTTTCATTTGAACAGACAGTGCAACTATTAAAAGAAGTTGGAAAAACACCACCACATTCCATATAGTCCCCATAACTAATTTGATCAGCATTAACTTTTTTCTGGTTTCCCTTTGGTATTTTTACTTTTTCCTTTTACATTGGAGTTCAGCATTTCCTCTTCTCTACACATTATTTTGGTTCAACAGAAACAAGCATTGCGTATACAATTCCTCCTCTCCTGTGGTAGAAAGAGCCTCTGTGTTAAGTAGCTTCTTCGGGGTCACAAAGGGACAAAGCTGGGTCTGGATTCTTGGGAAACAACTTCCCCCTCAAGGCGGTCCTATCTATCAGCAGGCTTCTGCAGACCTCATGGAAAACTGGTTTAAAGTAGGTAAACATGCCTGAGCCATTGACTCTCTTCAAAGTTATTTATTTAAGTTTGAAATGATGGTTAATGTTCTTCACTAGAAAGGGCAGGTTTTTAAATTGCTGATGTTTGAAAGCCAAGGGGCTTTTGATATTTCATTGTTAAAGAAAATGAAGAGCGAACTCGATTCAGGAAACATTAGGCCATAATGCTGGTCTCTGCATAGAGTAGTTACTTAATATCTTTCGAACTCTTGCAAAAATGGGTAGAGAGATATGCTGCTCTTCTCGGTGTGCTCCTCCCAGCGCACCCGGGGGCCCTGGGACGCAGGCTGCGATGGCCCCTGTCACGCGGTAGGTCAGCGGCCGCGCAGCCCCGGCGCCAAGCGGCCCTGAGCGCGGGCAGCCCCTGGCTGCCGCCGTGGCGGAGCTGCCGGTGCTGGACGCATCTGGGACGCCAGTGCCGTTCGGCGCGCTGTTCCGCGGAGCACCGGGCGGTGGTGGTCTTCCTGCGGTATTTCCTGTGTTACATTTGCAAGGAATACATAGAAGATCTGGCTAAAATCCCCAAGAGTTTTTTTTTTACAAAAAGCAGATGTCACCCTTATAGTGATTGGACAGTCATCCTACCATCATATTGAGCCTTACTGCAAACTGACTGGGTATTCTCACGAAATATCTATGTTGATCCTGAGAGAGAAATGTATAAAAGATTGGGAATGAAAAGAGGTGAAGATTGTGAAGTCAGACATGCTCTCGGGAAGCATTCAGAGCCTGTAGCGGGCAGTGACTGGCCCACTTTTTGATTCTCAAGGAGACCCAGCTCAGTAAGGTGGAACCCTCATCTTAGTTCCGGCTAATAACACTCATTTCATACACGGCCATAGGAATAGGTTGGATCACAAACCCATCAGTTCTGTTCTACAGCTTGTTGGAGTTGAGCATGTGAACTTTACAAGCAGACCTTCATTTATCCATATATGACTCAGTACAGAAGTTCTCGCTTTCAGTCGGATCCTGGGAAATGGGACCTTAAGTATTTGGAATGTTAAGTAACCTTATATCACTTGCTGACCCTTCTAGTCTTCCAGGAGTTAGAAAAACATACAGAGAGAAGGTGACAATTGAATTGCACATTGCGAGGCTGTAAAGCTAAATAAAGCTATAAAATTTTAAATACCATTCTGAACATTTACTTACATTACTGTGTATCCATTCAATGAGAAATTTTTCTTTTGCCATTGAAATGATAAATTTTTATGAAGACTATATTAAGGTAAGGCAAAACAACTCAAGACCATGTTATGCAGTGAAAAAGCAGGATATTAAATTATATAAGCAATATAATCCTATTTTATATGTATATGCTTTAATTTTTGTATGCTTAGGGGGAAAAAAAAACACAAGAAATAAACACACCAGAATATTGCCAGTGAGGTGTCTCTATATGGAAGGATTACAGGTTTTTATTTTTTTCTCCATATATGTCTATATTTTCCAACTGCTTTATTAGGAGCATAATTAATTTCTTAGGCCAGGAAAAGGCCATTAAAATTATATGAGAGACATATTCTTATATAATAAGCTCCACAATGTTGCAAATTAAATAGGCTGCAGTCCACATGTTTTCATCCTGATTGCTTTACTAGGAGAAAATGTGGCAAATGGAATACCTTTCAAATAGTCTCTGGTCAAAACATCTTGTCACCACACACCCACTATTAATTTCTCTAGAATTCCTTTTTTGTGGGTGAAAGGGAAAAAATATTTGCTTTAGGTATTTAAGATCTATATCCAAAATATGATCAGTATGTGTTTTTAAAGGAAATTTTAAAAATTTGTTAGGAAACCTTTTTAACTTGAATGTATACTGTTTTTTGGTCATACAGTGCTAGAGAGCTGCATGCCACCTCCAAATTGCTTTTATTTAGTGGATTATTGTCATAATTTATTTTTCCAGAATCTTAATATGTTTTAATGTTGGATGTGTCCCAGAAATTCTGGTGAAAAGTACAGCAAAATGAAAATATTGTTAATTATTAAGAAGTATAATACTGCTTTAATCTTACAGTACTTTTATATATAGACTATGAATTCACACAGGAAATATTTGAATGTCTCTGAATGTTGTTTTCATGTATATCTACATGAACAATTATGCTTTTAACCAATAAAAATGTAATTTCTCATAAAAAGTAAAAAAAAAAAAAAAAAATGGGTTGACAGGGAGACTTAAGACACCAAAAATGGGAAATGTAATAGCAGTTCCACCTCAAGCCCAACTACAGAATTCATTACAGTGACAACTATAATTAAAAATTTTAGGATTCTTTGCTGTAAATGATAAGCACCTGCTAAAAGTAAAAACAAGCTTTACTTAACAAATCTGTCCATCTCTGTTGATTTTGGTTTCTATTTTCATTCATGTTTGAGAATTCTTTGCTTTAAGTCTCATAAAAATAACACAGCAGTAATAAGTTAAGGCACAGAACGGGAAATACTGACAGTCTAAAAGATCTCCTATATTTCATTTGTACTAAATATGTTCTGTTACTTTATGGCAAAAATAAGTGTTTTTGTTTAGAAATACTGGCCCAATAACAGTAGAGGTCTCATGAAACACACAAAGCACATAAGCCTTTTCTCTGTGTGAAAGGGAAAAGTATGGCAACTTACATGAATATGTGATGGTCCTGAGTGTGGGCTCTAGAAATCTGGGCCACGCAGATGTCACCAAGCCTTCAGTTGTAGGCAGCAGGAGTATGGTGCGCTCCTCGGAAGAGTGCTCGAGCTGACCTAATGAAGCAGCTTTTGTTGTTAATTCTGTCCGTGAAGGAACCACGAGCGCGGCAGCACGTATGTTCCCTCCTGTCAGGTATCTGAGAGCCCCACAGTCCAAGCCTTCATTTCTCCATTGTACATCTGAAATTTACATAGCAAATCAGCATCCCTTTTCCTCCCTTTTCTTTTTCTCTTCCCCACCACCCCTCTCAACGTCTTTCTTTCCTCACCTTATACTCCTCTTTAAAAGAACGAGCTTTCATTACATTTTTACATTTACAGCCCCTCATACTCTAACTCAACACATGCATAGGAATACCTGGTGTGTGGTGGGGCTGTCTGTAATCTCTGGTGTGCAGAGCCATCTCAGTGTTTTTGATGGGCTCTGCTTTGGATATCCTTTAATAGCACACTCAGTTAAACTAAAAGGGAGCCTTGAAGCCTTGGAGATGGGGTGCAACGTCTACTCCATTCTGTAGGCCCAAGAGTTATGGCACTTTGGCTGCAGCAGGACAGCTCAGGCTAATGCTTGGTCAGACCAGTCACTCCCTCAGCTGTCCTCAGGTGGGTTTACCTGAACCCTCCTCCTTAACACTTTAGGGATTTGATGTTTGGCTTATCGCTCTTCTAAAGCTGAATTGTATGAATTGCTGGTGGACATCTACGCTTCCTCCATTCTCTCTTCCCAATCGCTAAATCCTTTCTCTGTAGTTATTATTAACAGAACGTACTTCTCAAAGTAAAATTTGACTTTGCCATTTAGGGGCTATTAATGCTAAAGCTTTACTGCCTGCTTGGCCCCCTAAGGCATTTGAGTTACTAGTCAAATAGCCGACAACTGGAAAATCAGTAAAAGAAGACCACTTCCCTTTTATGATAAGGAGAAGAAGACTGTACAGACACAGGGGGAAATAATCAATAATGAGTTGCAATTCATTCACTTGAGATAATGTAATGATTATACAACTTTCATTATTCACTCTCCCTGAGATTAAAATTTACTGTAAAAATTAACCTACTTTTGAAAACCTTCTAATGAAACCCTTTAGTTTTTATTTCATTATTTTTTAGATTGCACTAAAAATTACAAAGTTCTGGGGAGGCCATTAGTTGAATTCAGTAAAAACAAATTTTAAACAAGAAGATGAATTTAGGCAAATCAGTGATTAGTAAATATGATTTCCTCCATCTTAGGTAATACCTCCAGGATACAATTAACTCTTAATTCGTATGAAAATCTTTTGAAGTAAATACTAATATTATCTGCATTTTACAAAGGAAGAAACTGGAGATTAATGAGACTATTAAGAAACATAACATATTAATTGGAAAACCAGTTCTCTCTGGGCTGAAACGCAACTGTTAATATTCAGGACTGTGTCTTCAAGTGTAGATAACTTCAGAATTCATGACAAAGTCAATAAAAGGTAGATTTGCATTGTAGCATTGAAATTATTGTGACAATTTTTGAATTGCAGAGTACTCATGAAAGACATAATGTAATCTGTGTTCATGCTACTACTGTATTCATATAAACTCTTTTGAAATAATTTCATAATTCTCCCATGAATACCAATTGTTGGAATGCTTACTTTTTATAATTTGAATGAGTACTTTTACTTTTTAATGAGTCTATTTTTACCTATTTAAAATGACAAACATTTAGGTTTTCTGACTTTCTTTGTCTCTGTATATTTTTTTCCAGGGTCAACGTCTTTTTGAAAAGTTGCTTCAACTGACTTCACAAAATATTGAAATCAAGCTAGTGAGTGATGTAACAGCTGATTCAAAGGTATTAGAAGCCTTGAAATTAAAGGGTAAGACCAAGGTTGATATGCTACTCTACCACTGGGTATTCTAAGATCCCTTTAATTTCACTCAAAATAAAGTGTATTTTCTTTATACTCAACACATCACTTAGTATACTTTGTGTATTTCTTTTGAAGATTAGACTCATTGAACATTTAAATGAGGGAACTAATTAATCAATACTATGGGGATTTTTAAAATAGTGTTGGTGCATGTTAGTTTATGCAAAATAATGTACTTTACCATTAAGTGATAATTAATGAGAAAGAAAACCCTTTCCTTCTCTAGACACTTCACTGATATGATTTGAGGAAGCATTAGAGCAAACATTGGATTTCTGTTTTCTCTTGCACTCAAATTGACATCCTCCTCATGCTACATATTCTTTAAAATAAGATAGTGTGAACATCACGTATACTACCACTTTGCAATGTATCTCACAGTCTCATGAAGATTAAGAATAATTCTGAAATGCATTTCTTCATTTTTCTGTAACTGTCACTAACTGAACTTTTCACGTTCATATATTTTTTATTGACTTGTAAAAAGTGTTTACCCTGAATTTACTCTCTAGACTGAAAATCACTATAAGTAGTATATATGTGCAAGCCCATAAAAATGTTGAAGCTACCCAGGTGTTCTAGTTTGCTAGCTGCTGGAATGCAACACACCAGAGATGGATTGGCTTTTAATAAAAGGGGATTCTTTTCATTAGTTCTTCAGAGGAAAGGCAGCTAACTTTCCCCTGACGTTCTTTCTTACGTGGGAAGGCACAGGATGGTCTCTGCTGGCCTTCTCTCCAGGCCTCTGGGTTCCAACAGTGTTCCCTGGGGTGATTTCTTTCTTCATCTCCAAGGGCCTGGGCTGAGCTCTGAGTGCTGAGATGCGGTTTACTGAGCTGCTTGGGCTGTGCTACGTTGCGCTCTCTCATTTAAGCACCAGCCAGTTAAGTCAAACCTCATTCATTGCAGCAGGCATGCCTCCTAGCCGACTGCAGATGTAGCCAGCAACAGATGAGGTTCATGTACCATTGGCTCATGTCTGCAGCACAAAACTAGGTGCCTTCACCTGGCCAAGTTGACAACTGAATCTAATTACCACACCAGGAGTCTGTGGAGAGGATGTAGAGTTGGCTTCTTTGAATCTTAGTGGTTTACCTGATGGCATCTCATTTCACATTTGTGTTGTTTTGACATGCTGTGCATTTTTGCTTGCCATCTTGCCCATATTAAGTCACAACACCTTCTAAAAAATGGAGCAGATTATGAAGCAAATAAGTGAGCCCAAGAGGCCTTTTCTTCTGAAGAAAAGTTGGAAGCCATAAAGCATATTGAGGGTTGTAAGCATATAGATGACAAACTTGGCCATGCACATATGCCTATTACCATCCATGCTATTTTTTCTATGCATGTCTTAAGTTACAGGCTGCTATGGCAAATACCACAGAATGGGTTGGCTTTAACAGTGGGAATTTATGGGCTCACAGTTCTGAGTCTAGGAGAAGTCTAAAATTGTGGTGCCAGGAAAGCAGTGTTTTCTCATAGACGGTAACATTCTGGTGCTGGCCGATGGTCATCCTTGGGATTCCTTGACTTAAATCCCTGCCTCGCATTTCATGGCCATGTTCCTTCTTTCTCTTCTGGGTCCCATTGACTTCTGACTCCTCCTGCGGCTTTCTCCTACTATGGCAACTGGTTTCTTTCTCTTTATAAGGCCTTCAGTAAAATCTGGATTAAAAACCAACCTCATTCAGTTGGACCATACATTAATTTAAAATAGCATCTTTAAGAGATCCTATTATGAATCCTATTATAGTGGGTTCATACCCATAACACATGGGATTAAGATTAATAATGTCTAAATTGGGGCATGTAATTCAGCCTACCAAAACACATAAGAAAATTTATGAGTACTGTTGGATCTGAAAAGCTTCACTATGTTACTTGAACACAGCATTATATTTTTGAAGAACTAGAAAAATACCTGGTTCAGTAGATTGACAGATATAACCGGTGTGATTAGAAATGTATTATGATTTTTCACATTTAAAAAAATGAAATTGGGTTCCTGCTATCTGAAATTTTATCTAATACATTTTTAGGAATGGATTATTTTTGTTTAACTGAGATTGTAGATGATTTTTCTCATGGAGTCTGCTTGCATCTCCTTTGGGTTTGATTATTTAGGAAAGATAAAAAGCACATGAGTCATGATGAAAAGGTAATATATAATAGGAACTCTTGTCGATATATAAGAAAAATAATGATTTTCCTTTATAATGGTAAAGCAATAAACAGCACCCAAATTTCTCATATCTATTTCCTATGTACTTTTAGTAGGCCTATCTGGCTTTAAGTAACACATATATATGTATACTGTACATCCTATATAAATCTTTTAAATATAGTTTTTATATGTCTCCGTTCTTATCCTTTGACAGAGACATTAAATGACAACTTAAGGCATTTTACAAATTTAAATCTATGTTCAAAAACCTTAAGTGTTAACAGTTGATATTTTTAGGGAGAGATCCTATTCTTTTAGCACAGTTGCAGGAAGATTTATCCAGAAATAGACCACAAAAAGCAGAGAGCTACTTCAACTGTGAGGGCATAACTGAACATAAAAGCTAATCAAATATATAATGAAAAAGAATAAGAATGAGGCTTTCTCATAAAATGGTAAAGATTTAGTGCAAATGAAGGACCTGAGAGGGCAAGGCAGGCTGCAGAAGTGAAGTAGCTGCCCAAAGCCGCCAAGCTGCTGGTGGATGGGGTTAGATCCCAGGTCTCTGTGCCCCCTGCCTCCCACTGCGTGCCTCTCCTCTCATTTGCTCAGAGATCAGAAAGGCAAACCAAAGCTCCCTCCCCCAGGCCATTTCCAAGCTTCAAATTATGGCTTGTGGGGAAGGGTGCTTTTGAAACCCAATCCCCATAAAGTCCTTGAACTCAGGGAGGGAAATAATTCTAGACAAGGATTCCTACAAATTCAAAAAGCTTTCCTGATTGTTTTTTCTAATTTCATGTATTAACTGCCTCCATCTGTAATTCCTATAAATGTCTCAAGGGCAGCATGTGAACTTAGCTCATGTTGTTCCTCTCTCCAACTCCTAACAACTGCAACAGTAAAACTGTCCTTTTGCTCAAGCTTCCATCCACCCATTCGCTCACATTAGAAAACTAAATCCCACACTCTTTCCCATCCCTCATAGCTCATGAGCCAAATTTAATAGGATCTGCCCTCAAAGTATCTCTCCTGG